>JAKLLW010000303.1:0-40756 GCA_022814695.1 Neocatenulostroma microsporum
TTCTTGTGCACCAGCTCGGTGAGCGTCATGGGCATATCGATGTCGACCGTCGTAAGCGGGCCATGGTCGCTGTGGTCCGGCGGAGGCGGAGCTTCTTGCTCGTCGTTGAGATGCTTGCCGCCGGCGATTCTTCCATACTGGCCTTCATGGGCCTTCTCCTGTACCACCTCAGACCTGGAGTCTGGCGAGGCAGTGTCCGGCGTAGGCGCGTCCTTGTCGTCTGCTTTGCTCCAGGCACTGGGCGTCCTGGACGGATTACCTCCAGGTGCGTTGGGCACAAAATGAGACATTGCGGGCGGCTAGTGTTGTACTCCAAAGTGGGTGATGCAGGCGTGTGGGAGAGAGGAGATAGGAAGTCGGCCCTACCTTTTGTGTAGACCTCTGCTTACACATCTGGAGCGTCGTAAATGGCTCGAGAGTAGGGCTGACCGCATTGCTTCCTCAGTTGCTTGCCCGTCCGCACCTATCGCTGAAGTCATGGTGGATCGAGGTCAGAGACCCGTAGTCTTTACCGCCGTAAAGCCACCGAAATGCTGAGGCGCAAGGTTGCCACGCCGATGTGACTGCCGAAATTGGCTTGACCGCATCGGATCGAGTATCTCAAGTGGGATCGGTAACGATCCTCCATCCGTGCTCCTGTATTGCGCTTCAAAACTGTTTATTATACCGACGTCTGCGTCGTTGTCATGTTGCTGCTTTCGTCAGATGTTTTGCCTGCAGCTTCAGATCTGCCGGAAGACCCACCCGGGCCGCCCCCTAGCGTTTCCGTGAGCGCATATACTTCGGCTGGCGTCGTCAACGGAAAACCTTGGTCGTGATATCACGCAACCGCAAGGCTGGATGCGAAGAAACTGCGCGGTACGCTCTCCGGCAGTGATCCGATCTTGCCGGTACTGCGTGCTAACGACCGGTATGCATTGCCACGTTCGATATGCGCCCAGTTTCTGGTCATGCACAAATCAGCTCCCGGTCTACGCGCTCCGGCCTCGATGCATGGACTGCGACTCCTGGTGTCGAAACCGCTGACGACACATCCAAGATCTTCTTGGTCTGATCGAGCTTGCTGAAACCGACCTATGACTGCGCATCAGCCTTCATCAGTATCTGTATAGCCTGTCGCCGCCATTCCGTCTAAGCTTCCGATTGAGCATCCTGTAGTAGAACAGCATGCCTACGCAGCCGACTGCGACGAACAGAAGTAGACCAGCATTCGACCAATGACCCGTCGGATAGCCTTTTGCCTTCTCATCAGCTTTGTAGATCCACACACCGACGATCTGGCCTGGTGCTCCGAAGGAGATGTTCATAGCAATGGCCAGGCCAACAGCGGCGGTGCTGAAGAGGTTCGATGACAGCCATCCGAGAAGCGGCGGGATACAGCTGAATGCTCCAGACGCGGCGACTATGAGGCAGCCGTAACGGTGCGAGTATGCATCTGGAGGCAGGACGGCTGATACGAGGAATCCCAAAGCTCCGATGGTAGCAAACACAGCTGAATGGAGCGCCCGAGCGTTGAAATGATCTGCGGACCAAGCGACTGCCACCGTCACGACGTATGCAACTGCGTATGGCGGTACAGTCATGAGCTGCGCCTGCAAACCATCGTAGCCGAGTCCAGCGGTGATCGTGGGAGTGAAAAGTGAAAGCGATGAGAATGGCGTCGAAATGCCGAAGTAGATCTGGGTTGTCGCGCATCAGTACCTGGCTGCTTGCAGTAAGTGATGAGATATCCACTCACCGCGTAGTGTGCGTACAGCCGCCAATCGGTCAACGTCGCCTTCGCATCGGCCCAAGCCATATGCTCACTATGTCCATGTGAGCCTTCTAATCGCAGCCTATCTGCCGCAAGTGCTTTCTCGTCGGTGGACAGCCACTTCGCAGTCTCCGGGTAGTCAGGCAAGAAGAAGAAGACGAAGACCGACGAGACCATGGACGGGATGCCTTCAAGGATGAACAACCATCGCCACGCACTCAAGCCGGATACTTGGTTCATATGACCTACGCCGTATGCAATAGCGCCGCCGAACGCTCCTGCGAGGGTGGCCGAGGCGAGTATCAGCGCGACACGCATTGAGCGCTCTTCGCTGCGGTACCAGAAAGTCAGGTAGTCTGGGGTCCGTCAGCGCGTACCTTTTGCTTTTTGCCACGACCCTGCATACTTACAGACCAGCCCTGGAAAGAGCCCTGCTTCAAATACACCGAGCAAGAATCTTACAGCAGTCACGGCGCCGAATGAGTGCGTGCCGCCCAGGCCCATGGTGATTGCACCCCATCCTAGCATCAGAAAGGCTATCCACTTGCTGGACTTGAGCCTCTTGAGCATGTAGTTGCTCGGTACTTCGAAGAGTGCGTAGGCAATCAGGAAGACCATAAGAGCTATGACATACCTGGTAGAGCAAAGTCAGCATCTGAGCATTGCATGGCGGTCTCGAACGTACTGAAGGTTGGTCATGTTCGTCTCGTCGAGTAAGTCATTGCCTGTGTCTTCGTTGAGGACTTTGGCATTACCTATGTTGCTGCGATCAAGGTAACACAAAAGGTATATCGCAGCGCATAATGGGATGATGCGAAGGTCCTGCTTCCAGATGAGAGCCTTGTCTTCCGCGCTGCCTATACCCGCATATGGCGCGCTTGACTCGTTGGTGCCATATGGCAAGTTGTCAGTCGCCTCTGCGCCCTCAGAGTCCTCGCGATATCGAAGATCGCCGTCTTTCTCCGTGGGGCTACGGAGAGCCATCCTCTTCACTTGGTGGCTTGGGGATGGAGGGAACGCGTAGGAATAGGAAGAGGAGGACAAGGACAGCGGTGAGGTCAGATTTGCCTACATTACCTAGCGACCTTGGCGTTTCCCGGTGTACCCAACCGGCACCCTGTCACTCTGTCATGTCGTGGTTGAGGTTCTGACCGCTCCGTGGAGGAGATGGTGGAGTTGTGGAGCTTCAATCTGGGAATTTGGGGTTATATAGCTGAGCCTCGAGCCGAGGCCGTGGGGGTCACAAACCGAAGATGGTGCGATGGCAGACTTCACCTTCCTTTCTGCTCTCGACATCGTCGGATTATATCGCGTGGTACGCACGCTCGTGCTCGCAAGCCCGCTTTCTCCTACCAGCAATAGTAAATACGCTTCAGGTAGTACCCACACTGCAGCCCATCTCAGCCTGCAGGCCTCCAGTAACCATGTCACACAAAACGCTGCCTGGATGTACTTCCCTACATCCCCTCCCGAGCAAGCGAGCTCCGCCCATGCAGTAACCATTGCGCTAATAGAGAAATCACTCAGCTCCTGGGAAGATGAGTATTGGTACTCCGGCTGAACTCAAATGCAACGACATCTGCGCTCGGACAATGGGACGCCTGATTGGAGCTGGTTTGGTAATACAGCAGGGTACTGTATCATTCACAGTTGCGACTCCGGCATATCACTCCCTGATATCGTGGCTATAAGACCATATGGCCTCTACCCTCTGGCTAGAGTCCTGAGGCAGGTACCTATCTTCTCTCCCCGTCCTCTTCAATATGCGGCTTCACCTGGGACACATCCTGCTCGTCGCAGCGAACATTGCCAACGCCCTCGTTCTGCCTCGGATAAGACCTAATTGCAGTACCTTCGCTCAAGACCTAGCTCTCGACGGGACTCACAACGCCAATACAAACTCTACCTACTACCCAAAATATAACGCAACCTTTCTGAACGTCACATACTACGCCCCCAACACCTTGAATGTTTCCGGCGTTTTCAACACTATCGCCTTCTGCGAAGTCTACGCCTCCGTCTCCTACGGGGCCACTGGCAATGACAGCTTAGTCTTCGCCACATGGCTGCCAGACTACTCGCAGTACGAGAGCCGTTTCATGGCCGTCGGCAACGGCGGGATGGCTGGCTACATTGTGTACGAAGACATGATGACCCAGCTCAACAGCGGTATGGGCTTCGCTGTTGCAGGTGGCAATGCTGGGCACCTTTACGCAGCGAACAACGACGGCGGTGGCGCTCCGGCCGTGTCCCTGCCGTATCTTCACGACGAAGCGCAAGTGCAGGCTTGGATCCATGATGCTATCAGCCTCTTCACACCAGTGGCGAAGGTACTTACAAAGGCTTACTACGGGCACGTGGCGAGGTATGCATACTTCGACGGCTGCTCAACTGGTGGAGCTCAGGGTTTTGCGCTCGCACAATTCCATCCGGAGCTGTTTGATGGAATATATGCTGGGAGTCCAGGCAACTGGTATAGTCATTTGGCGCTGAGCTTCCTGTGGAATGCGCAGCAGACCAATGTGAGCATAACTCTCACAGCCGGTAGACCCTGAGTTAACGATGTTATCAGACGTCCGTTACCGTTCTCACGCAAGAAGTATTGAACTTCACCACAAATGCCGTCCTCGACGCCTGCGATACCCTTGACGGCGTCCAAGATCGCCTCATTGAGAACCCATTGAGCTGCAACTTCGACATCAACAGTCTAGCCTGCAACGGCACATCTGCTGTACATGTTGCCGTCAATGGCACAGTGACCTGCCTCAGTGCCTCTCAACTGACAGCAATGAAAGCTATCTACGCCGGTCCCCACCACTCAGACAACGGAACGCAACTCTACCCAGGTCTCACCCTCGGCAGCGAGAACCAATGGCTCGCTCAAGAAGGGCCTCTAGCCGAAGCGTTCAGCATCCCTATCCTCCAGAACCTCGTATACAACAGCCTCGACTACGACAGCAATACGTTCAACTGGGCTTCCGACGTCTCCGATGTCGATACGCGAGCAGGGAAGTACATCGACGAGATCAGCCCGGACCTCACCTCTTTCCGTTCAGGAGGAGGCAAAATGATAGTAACACAAGGCTGGACCGACCCCCTCAACGCCGCTACCTGGCCGATCGAGCATCTAGAACAGATCCAAAACTTCTACAACGCCGACGTGAGCGATTTCTTCAACCTCTTCATGATCCCCGGCGGCGGGCACTGCGGAGCCGCTCAATACCACCCCAATGTCCCCACTACCTACCACACGATCCCCGCCCTAGTCTCATGGATAGAGAGAGGGCAGAAACCGGAGGAAATGCTGAGTACAGACCCACCCGACGGAAGTGGGAGGACAAGGAAGTTGTGTCCTTGGCCTGCAACTGCGAGGTTCGTGGGAGGAGATAGTAGTGACTGGACGAGCTATGTATGCGAATAGAGAGACCCTCAATATGAGATCGCAGCTTCAAGCACTTGCTTTCCGCAAATCCTGCTAGGTCGTGTATGCACTGCTCATCAACCCCAAAACTCCCACTGTCCCTAATCTTGCTCCGCATTCTTGAGATTACACGCACAATGTGAGCTACTGCCTTAGGCCCCAAGAAGGAAGGAAAGAAGTCTTGGCAAAAGCTGAGCAGCCGTTAGCTCCCGCTCGAGCGAACCAATCGGTCACTTTGGGATCATGCCGTTTTCCATCTCGCTGCCTCAGGGTGCAAAAAGGAAGAAAGGTAATCTTGGCAAAAACTTGACAGCCGTTAGCGCCCGCTCTCATCGACGAATCACAGCCTTGAAACCCAACAGCAGTACGAACAGCACGCACATCCTCCCAACATGGGCAGCATCATGTAAAATGCAGCAGGATCGAACTTGAGAAACAACATGATCACGATTGGAAAGATTTGGACAGGATACATAGACTCTAGTCGCGGGCCCGTCAGCGCAATATACATGCCTCCCAGTACCGGGAAGTCCACCAGTGCAACGCCATGAACCGCCAAAGAGCCCAGCATGTCTCATTCGCCTCATACGCCCAATGAACGGCATCAGACTCCAGCTGACATCGCTTGCGCGTGCCCGCAGAACATCTCCCACGTCTCCCACAGTGCCCATGGTCAACCACTCCGTCTAGGCCGCTTCTTCCCACCCCCAACAGCGCGATTGCCATCCCCACGCGGATGAGCAGCAGCGGCACCCTTGCCCTCTAAAGCCTTCCCGCCCGCACCCTTCTTACTCTCACTTCCCTTCGGCGCAGGCGTCGGCGTAGAGACATTCTTAGCAGCAGGCGTCGATGAAGTAGCCGCAGGCGTAGGCGGCGGAGCAGCAACCCCAGAAGTTGCAGTAGACTTAGCAGAAACAGGCATGACCGAAGAAGTCAAGATAGAAGGCGCCCCATTCTACGAGGAAGTCTTCTTCTTTTTCTTCTTCGGCTCGCCATCTGCATCATCTACTTTCCTCTTCTTCCCTTGCTCTGCCACCTCGTTGATGTCTACACCTGCGTCGCCTTTGGAAGCTCTGGCGGCCTTCTTGGCACGCTTCTCTGCGCGCTCGGCTTTGCGTGCTGCCTTCTCGGCTTTCGCCTTCTTCTTGTCCGACTTGGATTCGTTCGGTGGTGCTGAGTCGGGGTCCGCGCGCTCGGCGGTGCCGTTCATATGCGTCTTGCCCACGAGCTTGCCATCGCCTTCGTCTTCCATGCTCTCGTCGGAGTCAGAGTCGTCTGACGCAGCTGCGCCAGCTTTGGCGGGCGTAGAAGAAGACCCAGCCTTAAGCGTCTTACTGCTAGGCGTGTCATCAACCTCCTCAACCATCTTCCTCTTCTTGCTCTTCTTGTCGGTCGCAGGTGTCGCATCTCCGTTGACAGCTGGCTTCGCGTCCGCACTGACACCGTCCGCATCAGGGTTGTACTTCCGGGCCTCCTTGATCTCCCATTTGCCGGGCTGAGCCTGCGTTCTCTGTCCTTGCGGTCCGATCAAGACACCACTGGGCTTGAGCGGCTTGCCCTCCATACCCCTCAATCTTCTCTCGAGCATGAGTCTGCCTTGCACACCAATTGCTGCCTTCTCCTCTTCGGTAGGTTCGTCTTCCTTACCGCCCTCACCTGCTGTACCCCAGTCGCTGAGCGCGTCTACACGTAGGCCGAGAGTGGTCTTCGTAGCGAGCATACGCGCGATCTTGCCCTTGTTCTTGCCAGTCGCTTGGCCAATGAGGGAGGCGTGGTAGATAAGTCCGTATTTCGGTGTGTCATGCTTAGTCTTAAGAGCGCGGAAGAGCGCCTTCTCAGCGCCGAGGATCTGGATGGTGGAGGCAGGTGATTTGGCGAGGTTCATAAGCGAACCAGCGTGTGCGATCAGCCGGGCACCGACAAGCTCACCGACAAGTGCGGTAAGGTTAGGTGCGATGGCTTGCATGCGGGCGGAGAGGTAGGATGATAATTGCGAGCGGTACTCGGTGAAGCCCACGACTTGCTCAGCGAGAGCTTGGATGTTGTCAAGATCTTCGTCTGTGATCTCAGTACCCATAGAAACTTCCGCGGCAGCCTTGACAGCGCCCTCAATCTCCTCTGGCAGGACGTCGCTAAGGTCTGTCTCGGCGGCTTTGGTGCGCATTCCCATGGCGAGGATAACGCGGGAGTATGCCAGGTTGTCGTTGATGATTCTTGCCATTTCCGGGAAGTGCCAGCCATACCATTCCTTCACTCTCATCGCGTACGTGTTCAACTCTTTATCTAAATCGTCCAATAGAGCAATAGCCTGGATGATCATGGTATCCACCTTATCAGGGGAGAACTTCAGCTTATGCCGGGACAAGCTGTGCGAAAGACCGAGAGACATGGTGCTGATCTCCTCTGGCATGAGGCCGGGTATAAGCGACGGTAGGTGTTCGCGGATAGCGCGGTAGAGGTCTGCGGTGGTCGAGTCGGAGACGGGAGAGATCTGTAGGCCTGGAATCTTGGTGATGGCGTTGCCGAGTTTGGGGTCGGCGACTGCGAGCGAGCATTTCTTCTCATCTTTCAGGTCGTTGAGCATATTCGACAGCATGGGTGTGACCTACGCATGTCATGTCATGTTAGCTTGCTTCCTTACACCGACCGCATACATAGGTGCTAAAGACTGACCTTCCCCTCAGTCAAAGCCGCAGCCTCTTCAAGCGCACTACTCGCACTCTCAAACTTCCGGAACTGCTTCAACTTCATCAAACTACACACTCCTTCCGCAGTCGAAGCCTCCTTTTCCAAGTCATCGCGCTTCAACAGCTTCTTGTCCTTGGCTTTGAGCAGCGCATAGCCTGCAGACGTCTCGGTGAGGATGAAGAGCGTCATCCTGTCCGCTCAAGTCCCGCTGTATGGCGGGATATCACTACAATATACCTCTGTGTGTATGGCGGGGTATCTGGCGGCGGTGTAGGTGGTAGTGGGTGCTGCTCGTCGTCTGGTCTGTCGCAGAAGTCGAGCTTTGAAGCCTCGAAGAAATTCTGCGCTTCGGAGCTTGCTGCACGGGCCACCCAGAAGTCTTGGCGGGCCATTGTATGGGGACCGCAGCCTGACTTCGATGTTTCAATCAATACCAACATGTGAACAACATAACGAAGTTGGCCTCGCGCCACGTGAGAACCAATCAGCATGGCCGCTCCTCCCTCACCCTCCGCTGCAGAAGGTTACTTCACCCGCGCCAACGCTGGTGCAGAAAGCCGCACCAGACCTCCGCTATCCGGTCGACAACGAACGCCCGGCTCACCTCGTACACCTTTGCTTGGCCGCAGTATCTCTTCCCAGTTTGGCTCGCCTGGTAGCTTTCGGGTAGAGCAGGAAGACTTCATCGTCTATGAGCTTGGAGCCCGTCATCTGAGTGCGGGTTTCGCGGGAGAGAGTAGAGCAAGATGTATTGTGCGATTCGAGCCGGAGATGAGAAGGAGAGTTGGTGATTACCGACAGTATTCTCCGGAGTATGCAAGGAAGGAGAGGAAGACAGGGAAGAAGAAGGGTTGGGGTGAGGAGTATGAGCTTTACTGCACAGATATCCGTGAACTGGATCTGGGACTGGTGGAGGACAAGCTCGAGCGCGCTGTGAGGCATGTTCATAGCGAATACTTGCAGGTGGATCAGAAGCCGAAGAAAGCTGTGTTGGTTGTGCCTTCGTTACTGCCGACGCCTTTACTGGAGATCGCACTGAAGGTGCTGTTCAATCATACTGCGCAGCCGCCTTCGGTTATGGTACTTACGACGCCGATTCTGGCCTGTGTGGGAGCTGGACTACGAAATGGATTGGTGGTTGAAGTGGGCTGGGAGGAGACGGTAGTCACGGCTGTGGGAGAGTATAAGGAAGTGTTTCAGCGAAGAAGCGTCAGGGCTGGGAAGATGTTGGCAACCGAGATGGGCAAGATCCTGGAGGAGGAAGCGAAGAAGCACGATCAGCCCGGCAACGCGCAGGTGGACTTCAAACACGCGGAAGACATCACAGAACGAATGGCTTGGTGCAGACCTCAACCAAGCAGCCCAGCAACGGACGACGTGAAGCGCATACCACTATCTTCCAGCCACTCGAAGCGCACACCCATTCCAATCAGCAAGCTCGCCGAGCCCGCCGAATTCGTCTTTTTCGCCAGCTCCTCTACCTCATTGGATGAAGCAGATGATCACGACCTCCCCGTCCACTACCTCGCATACCGCGTCTTGCTTTCACTTCCCTTGGACCTACGAGCAATCTGTATCTCCCGCATAGTCCTCACAGGCGGCGTCAGTCATCTACCAGGTCTCAAACATCGCTTACTCTTCGAGCTCAACGCCTTGATCGAGAAGAAAGGTTGGGATCCTGTCGCCCGCTACGGATCAGCTACAGCACATCACGAACGCGTTCTTCGCGAACGAGACGCAAACGCCACGGCATTACGGCAGAAACCGCCAGATGTTGTTGAGCCACCGCCCAGTCCTGTCAAGAAGCCCGCGCAGGACACTGTTCCACCCCCGGCGAGTCAGAGAGCGCATGACGATACCAAAGACCCCATTACTCTAAAAGCCGAACGCAACACCCTTGCCAAAGCCGGTGCAGGTGACGTGAAGAAAGACGAGATCCTTTCTGTCCGAGGTGTCGAGACTCTGGGCGCTTGGGTGGGAGCAAGTCTGGTAGCGAGTCTGAGGATCAAAGGCGTGCACGAAGTTGAGCGAGAGGAGTTCCTGAAGCATGGGTTGAAAGATAGTGGGGCTGTCTATTGAATGTAGCATGGAATCGTACGTAAGTCATCAATGACACGCGCTGTGCAGACTGATGTGTCACCTCCGACCCCAACGATCTACCTCCTACCCCCACCTCCCGCACCTTGTTCTCGCGCTACAACCTCAGGCCAAAGAAGGAAGAAATGAAACCTTGGCAAAAGCTGGACATCCGTTAGCGCCCGCTTCTACCGACCTATTGCCGCCTTTGCGTACCTACTGCCTTAGGCCCAAAGAAGGAAGAATGGTAATCTTGGCAAAAAGTGAGCAGCCGCTAGCGCCCGTTTCTGTGAGCGAATCACAATCTTCAGACCCGACCGTCATCCATGTGCGACAACGGAAGGGCCTGAGACGGACATGAGCCATCATTCGCATCTGCTGGACATCACAGCAAGGAGAGGCGCAAGAGCGCAAACACTTGGTCGCATTGCTACTGCACTCGCGCCGGAGGCCACTGACGAAACCATTTAATCGAACCAACAATTCCGTACCGGATAGCTCTAGCGAATACGAATATCTTCTCCGGACGTGCCGTAGCTACGAATAATGTCATACGCGGGAGGACGTCCTGCCGCCACCCCAACTCGGTTCCCCTTACACATTGCCGCTTTGCGCCATCGGTGGCAACGATGAATATGCTGGCACGCTGTACGGTTGCGAAGAGACTACGCATCACGGCGGAGAACCTCGTCACTTCAAATAGACACAGACGCGATCGCTACCCGGATAGCAGGAGCGCGCCGGGGAATGTGAGGCAGGCTCAAAGAAGGAAGAAAGGAAAGCTTGGCAAAAGATGAGCGTCCGTTAGCGCCCGCTACCAACGAGCCAATCAACACATGAGCTGACGGCTACCTTGGCGAAAGAGGGAGCCGACAGGCACGAGCCTCGAGCCATCGTCCGCTATATTGCCAATGAGACGCGCAAATATATGGGACTGTCGCACTGTAGGCTCTACCGAGGCTGCTTAGAGCGAACCTGAGTGGAATATCCCATGACATGCCATGTGTGCATGACTGTCTTACCATGCTGCAAAGCCCACTGGCCATCCACGTTGCTGCTCCGACATGCCGCAGTCGTTATCTCATTCGGTCACATCGATGAGGATATCGGCAGGCTGTACCACCGCTCAAAGCTGCAGGTCTAAGCTGAGATGATCGTCGCCATTCTCAGAGGGATGCGGCTCCAGACGCCGATGCAGGAGCAGCAAGGGATACTTGGAACCATGAGGTCAGGGACCTTGACGTTCCTCCGCACGACCTCGGTTTGCATACGGGCATAGGCTGCTCAGATGCACGGCGAATTCAACTTTGGTCCTCAACATATGCAAGCCGGGGTAAGGCCAATGCAGGCCTAGCAGCAAATTCATCTGCAATTGAGTATACTGTTGCCAGCCATGCAGGATACTGTCTCCTGATGGTGGAGAAATGTCGGTTCATCAACAACAGAAGCCTGGCTCCTTCCCGATTGCGGCATACACCCGGCCTCAGGCGCAAAGGAGGAAGAAATGAAAGCTTGGCAAAAGGTGAGCAGCCGCTAGCGCCGCATGTCCCGAGCGAATCACCATTTGGCACCTACGCAGCCTTAGCCAAGCGACGACCTGAATCTCCTAATCTACCATAGCTAATCAAGGCCGTCGGACATGGACAGCCGTGCGATGGAGAGTACCACCGATGGAACCTGCATGCACATCAGATTGTCGTGATCCTATCTATACACGAATGAGCGTTTCGTGGCTCCGAGGCTCGCTAGCTCTGCACGCTCCCTCACACCATCCTTAGACGATCACCTCCTCTGACCATTCATTTCGCGCAATCTACGAAGCGCGTTCTGGCCATAGTCAACCATATACACCAGCACCCAGTGCTGGTCGAGGAACCCCCTGCGACACCTGTGTTAGGAGAGTACCAAGAGCTGTCGCTTCGCACAGTGCTGGACAAAACTACATCACAAGAGGTAGAGGTGTACAACATTGTCAATATATTCAGACCAGTGACAACAACAAGCTACAAGAGATGCCTGCCTGGAAGAACCATGATCAGGTGATGAGCCAGTTGCGAGTTACCACCCGTTACCGCAATCGGTCGTGGCGAGGAGCATGGCAGCAAGCTGTACGACTGGAATCCGTGGCCGAGAAGCTCACGGAGCACTATGGCCGCTCCAAGGCGCAGTGCGAGGGCAGCGAATGCGCCGGGGCTGTTGCCTGAGGCGCAAAGAAGGAAGAATGGAAATCTTGGCAAAATCTTGACAGCCGCTAGCGCCCGTTCCTGGTAGCGAATCATCGCACTCGCCTGTGCAACAGAAGTGACTTAACAGGCATGAAACACCCGCTCGCTACAGTCACATCAATGAGAGTCGCAAGGACACAAAGACCGTATCGCATTATCACTGTAGATGCCGCCCAGACCGTTTGCTCAGACCAAATTCAGTACCTGAGAGCCAAGCACTCCGCAGACATAGTCACGGATATCGCAAGGTAACACCATACGAGGATAAGTGTCTTCTCGCGATTCTATGCTCCATGGATTCCCGCGTTTCTGCTTCGACGTGTCGCAATGTGTCGGAGCCAGGAGGTTACTGACAAGCTGTACGATTGCTTGAAGGCTACAAGTCGAGGCAGGAAAGCCTCCCGTCACACTCCGAGAGGGATACACCGCTTGCCGGGTATCATGCGCCGATAGAACAGCACGCCGGTACTCGAAAAACAGCTGAGTAGGGTGGCGGCAATGTCTATTGTCACACCTTGGTCGTGCGTTCGCCCCTGGAATTCTTCCTGGGTGCGAGGCCATCGTTCTGGTCAAGGTGTCGACGGCCGTCGACAGCTTCTAGCTAAGCTCCATGCCTTTTGCTAGAGGCCTCAAAGTCGGGTCGGGCTGGATGAGCGTCCATCCAGCGCTTCGTTCATCATTTCACGACCATCTCGCTTACTGGCTATCGCAGCCGCTAGGCTTCACCAGTACGAATGATGACGAACAAGGTACTTAGATGGATGGCCCTAATCCGCTGGCTTCTGTTACCGCTCGACAACATACCTTACTACGCCCCAGGCTTACTACAATGAACGCAGGCGACAACGCTACCGATCTCCCACCCTGCTGCCTGAGGCTTACAATGAAGAAGCAAGAAATGAAATCTTGGCAGAAGTTGAACAGCCGCTAGCGCCCGCTTTCACCGAGCGCATCACCGTCGTCGCAAACGACAATTTCCCGCAACGACGACCAGCTAATTGAGCTTCAGTGGCTCCTTCAGTCTGTCCCGCACACGCATCAGCGCCTTGCCTAGCTTGTTCTGACCCCACTCCTCAACATGATCAAGAGCCTCATCACTGTTGAACCCGACGCCCCAAAGCTTGTCGTTCGGACTTGTTTCAACAATCTCACGATCCTCCGTCCCAGCCAGGACCTGCTTCATCCCTTCGTTCTGGCTGAACTTCAGAAGATTGCTTCGTTCAACAACACTGTCCATATGCTTGTCCCAAATCCCCTGATCGAAGCCCCGAACCTTCCTCCCCAGTGCCTTCGCTTCTGCGGGTGTCTGTGAGTCAAGCGTCTGCTGCGCAATCTCCTCATCCCCCATTAGGAGGGCTTTGTGGTACATCATGTACTGCTCACTCGTGTGGAAGTGCCTCTCCTGTCCACTCTTGCTGTCCTTCTCGACGAACGGTGAAGGATACCATTGTTGCAGGCAGCACTCCGGCTCCGGACCTTCGAAGCCGAAGAAAAAGACGTACTTGTCTGTTACTTTCGGTGGCAGGGATTGGGCGTATTCGAGCTCTGGTGGCAAAGAAGGCAGGTTGTCACCAATCCATCTGGGCCCTTTGCCGTCGGTTGCTGGCTGGAGACGATCTGACATGGTGTGCTGCAGCAGGTAGAGATGAGTGAGATGTATAGATTGGTTACCAGACAGCAGAAAGCAAGGAGTGCAAAGAGAAAGAAGACAAGAGAGAGCAGGCGCCTAGTAGACTTAAGCCTTCCTTTCGACCGGCACTTACTCCGCATCTCGAAGGACATCGTGCACTACACTCTTTGAGAAGAATGTTTGAGACCTGGCAGCGTGAAACAGTGACCTTGCACTTCGTCAATGTCGTCAAGAGTTGCTTCATGCAGCTGACATATGCCGCGTCCTCATTCTACAGAGCGGCCGCCCCATCTCAGGGGGCGTGCTCCCTCCTACTTCGCAGCAGCCTTCATCTGCTTCATCTTCGCCTTGAACCCATCGAGCACAGCCTGCCCATCATAGATCTTCGTAATGCTCTCCTTCCCTTGCATACCCTTCGCCCATTTGCTGAAGTTCGGCAGCGCATCGAGCTGCTTCAAGAAGCTCTCCGGAACCATCTCACCGTCCTTAGCAGCATCGTACATCCTCAGCACAAAAGGCGCGATGATGACTTCCGCGAACGTAACATCTTTGCTACCGCCGAAGAAAGGCGAGGCATCGGCGAGTAAGGGCTCGATCTCCTTCTCAATAGCCGCCGCCCAGTCCTTGCACTTGGCTTCCTTCTCTGAGGCATCCGCGCGGAAGACCCCGAACATGTGACTGCCAACCTTTGTGTTCCAGGTATCGACGAAGAAGTTGATTCTCGCACGCCTGAGGGCAGAGGTTGGGGACTCCTTGCTCGCCGGCAGGAGATGGCTTGGGAAGCTGTCGCAGAGGAATTGTGCGACGATGGCTGACTCAGTGACGATCTCCTCGTCCATGAGTCCTGGGACGCTGTACTTGATGGTAGGTACCAGACCGCGAGGGTTGATGTCGAGGTACCATTGCGGACGGGGAGTGTTGAGGTCGATGATGACTTCTTCGAACGGTAAGTTCAGCTCCTCAACCGCGATGTGGGCTCTGTGGGCATATGGGCAGTTATGGTTCGTGTACAAGGTGATCTTTGGAGCCATGTTGTGGGTTGTGTGGCCGTTGGTAGCGGACTGGCCGTTCGCAGTGCCGTTGGTTGCCATCGTGAAGTGGCGAAGGCTGGTTGCGTGATAGACTGGACGAGTGTGAGCTGTCAGGATACTCAAGCGCTGCAATGGGCGAAGGTTGGTCATACAAGTACTCAGACGGAGACGGAAGAATTGGTTGCACCGTGTTGGTGTTGGTAAGAAGAGTTTGCTTACGTCAAGCTATACGGAGCTAGCGGGGTTAGCTACGCAGGTCCAACCACAAGGCTGTGACCACGCCTTTCATCGGTGTACAGTAACCCTTCGGATTCGCCTGTCATCTACGTCAAGCTTCAGGATATTGACAGAGCGCTGGGCATGGTAAGCATGAGCGGGGAGAGTGTCTCCAGCCTCGAACAACAGCAAGCGACATGTCAATCCAGCCGGGGTCTCACAGAATGGACGAAGGCTGGTGGCACCATGATCGTCAGAACCGATCGCGAAAGTCGTTTCGCCAGCGGCAAGAAGATGCATGAAAGGTATGTATCAAGATTTGTGCTCACTCGGGTAAGCCTTAAGCCTACTGTAAGCCTTCTGCCGGCCGATACAGGCGTGTCCGTCGAATGGGCGCCTGGGGAGCATAGTCATCAGAAGACGGCAACTCCACTGTTGAGCCCAATACCTGAAATCCTCCTACTCAGCCTTGTGGGATCCTCAGATGCAGTATCCTACTCGCGACAGGCCAGCGTCACGTCTCTGCACGACTCTCGCTATACTTCCGAGGCACCCTTGCGCTTATTGTTAACATCGGCTACCTTCAACCCCAGGTCAAGCCGTGCCACCCGTCGTCCTTGGTATCATCTTCACTGTCATCCATGCCGTCGCTGTCACCGCCGGAGCCGTACTCATCGTAATAGTAGCGAGACGGATACTCGTCGCCATCTGACGAAGCCTCGGAATAGCTCCCACACTCTTCGCCGTCGAGCTCGCCCGGTGTCTTCGTCCGCTTCTTATCTGGTCTCAACTCTTCGAGGGCCTTCCTCTTCTTTGCTCTAGCCTTCCTTTTCCGCGCCTCCTGCCAGCTTGTCCGCGCAGCGTCGACATATGTGGCGCCGAAATTTGGCATATTCTCCTTGTTCGGCAGAGCAGCGGCGAGATTAGCAAACGAGCGACCGATTTGAGCATACTGCTCTTCTGTGATATTGGTTGCAGGTTGGTTGCGCCATTCGCACTCCTTCGCTGAACTGTTGAACTGCAAAGCTGCTAACGTATTCCTCACGAAGTCGTTGTGCAAGTCCCTGAGCTGACCGATGTCTCCCCGGATGCGTGCGTCGTATATCTTGTCGCCGCTGTAGCAGGTGTCGGAGGTATACCAGCTTTTGTACAGCGGACGCAAAGCTCCGGTAACCTCCGCAAAGGCCTTCGTATAGACGTCAAGCTGACAATAGTCCTTCACAGGCTTGCTGCTCAGCATCTCTCGCTTGAACAGTTTGGGCAGACGCTTGAAAGCTGCAAGGCGGAAGCCTGGGAAGCGGATTCGCACTTTCGCACCACCCTCGGAAAACCGCAAATTGCGCAGCGGGTCCATCACAAAGGCGGCGATATGCTGCTTTGAGGTGTGCTCCAGCGTCAGACGCGTGTCCAACAGAACGTTGATCTCTCTGAGCTTGTTCGGGGTCATTAGCCAGGTAGCAAGGACCGCTACCAAGTCCTGAACTTGACAGACTGTATCAGCACGCCAGGCCGTCGCGATGAGAACATCGAGCTTCCTAACGTGCTGGAGTGCCCCATAATGTGCTTGTGTGCCTTGCTGTATCTCGAAAAGTTTAATGGAGTTACCAAGCATGTGAATTGACTCGGAAGAGGAAAAGCAACAAAACACATTAACGCCGAAGCGACCGCGGCTATACAGATAGTCGCAGCCTTCATGGTAGACCTGCTGGCAGGTGCGTAAAAAGGCGGTGGTGTTCTTCGGGACGGGCTCGGGCAACGTCTCTTCCCGATCATCGTCGTATTCAACAACCATGGACCGCGAGTCTTCTTGTTCCCGATGGTCTTGAACGTAGTGATCGCCGACCCAGTACTCATCATCGTTCTTATCGGGTTGGTCCATTTCGAGCGGCTCACCAAGCCACCAGTCACGCTTCACAGCGGGTAGCAGGTATTCGTAAACCTGCATGCGTAGCTCCACGGGTAGATCGAGAAGTCCAGCGGGAGAAGCTGCCAGGTATCCATGGCGTTTCGGAGGAGCCGAGACAACGGCGGGTGCAGTATTTCGCTTCATGTCTTATCGTATGTCTGTGCTGTGTGGCTTGCGATCAAGAGTGGGTCAGTCTTGCTGCTTGAAGTGATCGGTGTGAGAATCATCGCACAGGTCGATTGGAAGTGCACGCAAGAGGATGGCAGCAGTCCTTTAACACTGATTCTGTGCGCTTTGGTGCTACGTTGTGAACCTTGTATTACGATTCTGATATGGAGATGACCGTGAAATTGTTTCACATCGTGGAACTGCGTGGGAAAGTCAATGTTACCTCTACTGGCCAGCATAGCCCGCAAGATGCTAGACCCTTCGACTTTCTCCGGGCTGAGCTTGTTGCACTGGTCCGTTGTTGGCCGAAACTGCTCTCGTGTGTGCAACCTGTGGAAGATGCTAGTGTCGCCGATGCTGCGATCGCTCATCTGCTCACTACAGTGTCCTCATCCAGCATGTGTGCCGCAAAATACGTCAGGTCCAGCGGAGTCAGGAGCTACTGACAAAGCGTCCGCTCTCGGCACACATGGCGACGTAGAGTCCAGATGAGCATGCCGGCAGAGAACAGTGAGGCGTCCAGCATGGTGGTGCCCATATCCAATGATCGGTTCCCGGGCTCGCGGCTCTCGCCTTTGCGCCGTCAAAGGGTCCGTTCTCATGAGTGAAATCTGTGAGGATGGTTGAATACCTACGAAGAGCTTCCTAACATTGGCGGGTAGAGCTGCAAGCATCAGCTGAAGATTGAGAGGTGACTACCGTACGGTGATGTTGAGCAAAGGAGAGAACGGTGGAGACCGATTCAAGGACGCCAAGGGTTTCGCCAGTATGATTCGCTCGGTGATAGCGGGCGCTAACTGCAAGCCAAAAAGCAAGAAGGAAGAAAGAAGAAAAACCTGTCCATCCGCTAGCGTCCGCTGTATCACACCAATCAGAGTGGGGGCCCTATGACCGCACCCTTTGGCCTTGCACGAGAGTCGAGATACCTATCGTTACAGAAGCGCGTACCCAGGAAGACATCAAGACAGCATGCTCTCCGTGAAACGACCGACGAGCTCGACAGTACTGTATACTGTCTCCACACGCTCATCACCGACCAACCTTTCAGCTCGAGCGAAGACATCTGGACTGCTGCTCCTTCGCGTCTTTGCAGGCCTGTTTGTTGCGATTCTGCTACTGAGCGAATACCGCCGCTGTGCTCTCTCTACAGGAGGCACTGATGGCTTGTTCGCCAGTCTCGAACATGCTATAGTCACCAGCCCGCTTGGTAGTCTATCGAGCTACTGGTGGCCTTACCGCTTGATGCTGATCTCTGGAGTAAGCTGGCTCATCTTCCGGAGATCGTATGTCGAGGAGAGCCTACTTGTGATCCGAGGTCTGGGCGTTCAGACTTCAACAAGTAGCTCATCATACCTGTGGACGAGCAGTACGCGCTTCATCCCGACGAGCAGCATACAAGACATTTTCATTCATGAAGCGTTCAAGGGGTTCGAAGTGAGGTTCTACCTCAACATTGTGGTTGAAGGGGAGGGTGAGGTGGTCGTGGTGTTTCCGGTGAGTGTCCTGCAGGAAGCGTTCTGGGTGGTCTGTGGAGAGCCAAGGCTAATGGCGGTGGCAGAACACATTGCCGCGCAGAGACACACTGGAGGAAGTATGGCGAGGCGCACGAGCTTGCCTGTATGAGCCGAAGGGTTGACCAGGACTGTTGCTTGTGTATTTGTGATTGCTCATGGCCGCTATCTACTCGTCCATATCTACATCCGCGCCAGCAGCAGCACTCGAGCTCCGACTGCCATCCAAGCCCTTCTTGGCCGCCCATCGGGCATTGACCACTTCCGGAATCTCCGACTTTGTCCGCTGCATGATAGGAACATACTTGCCCACCGTCCTCGGTCTATCTGACCCGTCAAAGACGCGGTCGCTGCGCTCAAGGAGGCTCGAGATATCATCGCTCACCGGCGCGGCAACTGTGTCGATCGTCTTGCCACCCTGCTTAGCCACAAGGTCCATCAGGCTGCCAGCAAGTACCTCATCGATCTTCTGCTTCCGCCACAGCGCCCAGAGGTCGTCCATGATGCCGTTGCGGCCGAACTTCCCGTCATCGATACCGGCAATGGTGCGCTTCGACGTGTCCCGGCCACCAGCGTCATCGCCTACATATACCCAGTCCAATGCATCTGCGAAGCCAGCATGCTCATCATTGCGGCCAATATTCCGGTCCGCTCGCTCAATTTGCGAAGTGGAAGGGAAAACGCAGTCCCACAGCACGAGCGGTTGATCATCAGCCATCTCATAGGCCGGTTTACCAGGACATTTCTCGATGTCCAGTAGCTTGTCTACAATCTCCGGTTGCTCATATCCTTGGCCTACTAGGAAGAGGATGGCGACCAGATGTCTTACCTGATGCCAAAGGAAAGCGGACCCGCGGACTTGGAAGTAATACAACTCGGGCTCCAAGAACCTGCTCGTATGCTTGCCACTACGATTCCGCTTATCGTAGCGCGGCAGTCCAGGCTTGACGGCCTCGACACTTGCGGAGAAGATACGACGCTCAAAATTAGTAATCTGTTTGCTTGGATCGCTCTTGCAGAAGTTTCGGAAGTCGTGCACGCCTTCGAGCTTACTCGCTGCTTCGCGCATCTTGTCGATGTCTAGCCAGCCTTCATCGGAGCCCGGCGCGGTGGCGTACGCGGGGTTGGTAAAGAAGTAGCGGTATCGCCTTTCTCTGCAGTTGAAGCGAGCAGAGAAACTGGGCCCAGGGTTGGGACACCAGGCGAGTACACGGATGTCCGGTGGTAGGACGCGGTTGAGGAGTTGGATGTATGGGAGCTCGTCCTTGACTGGGTCCCATGCGGGTTGCTCTACGGCCTCTTCGTCTGCTTCAAGCTTGACCTCAGGCGCAGCCTCCGCTCCTGCAGATACGTCCGGCATCGAGCTGTCTCGATCATGCTCCACACCATCGGTACCATTGACCCCGTTGGCTGTCTCCTTCGCCTTCGGCCTACTACTCCGCACCTTGATCGCAATGACTTGTCCAAACGCGCTCACGCCTCTATCGGTCCTTCCGCACTTGCTGTACTCGCATCCGTCCCAGCACACCTCATCAACACTCTTCCCGCCAAAGTCAGGGAAGATCAGCTTTGTCTTCCTCAGTGCTCTCCAAAGTTCCTCCTCTATTGTCGGAAGCGGTGTCGTGTTGTTCGCATGGTGTTCAAAACCATTGTAGTTGCCTCCAAGGTAGGCGAATTTGAGTGCGATCAAGCGGGTGTGATACCGGGAGGGATCGAATGGTTTGGGAGCTTTCTTCGGCTTCTTTTTGCATGATGGAGAGGCTGTAGGATGCCCATGCTGGATCTCGAGGTCTGCTACACGCTTGAGCAGGTCGTCCTGAGAGTATGTGCTGTAGTCGGGCGTTTCTGTAGCTGGTTGGATAGACATCTTTCGCCTACGTGAGCTGCTCCTCAGTCTGCAGTTGCGCTTATAGATCGGCCGTTGTGAACTAGCTGTCGCTTGCACACGCGCATGAGCCGCTGTTAGTGCATTGCTGCTGCGACGAAGACACAGCCTTGCTTGTATCATTGAGTCACAAGAAGAGTTGAGATATGGATTGTTTCTGAGCGAACGTCAGAGCTACATGGTCATTGGCTCGGTCAGAGCGGACGCTAGCTGCAGACCAAAAAGAAAGAACGAAGAAAGAGGAAAAACTTGAGCATCCGCTAGCGCCGTCTGAGCCGAGCCAATGGAAAGATCTCGCGAAGTTACTCCGCTGTGCTGGATTGTGCGCATACTATTCTCAGAAACTCCTCCCAGCGGCTGCCTTGAACTCAAAGAAGGAAGAAATGAAAGCTTGGCAAAAGTTGGCTTTCCCTTAGCGTGCCTGTCAAGCGAGCGAATGAGAGCGGCAGTGTTGATCGCCCCAATCCTCACCTCCTCCTATCTCTGCAGGTCTGCCTGTCTGCCTGCATGGAAGCACCTTCCATTTTTGTGCATCTGCCTAGAACGTGCCCTAGCTCCGACGATAGAGGCGCTCCTCCTGGAGTGACTCAGGTTTGACTCCGACATATAGCGTTTCTTGAGCACGTCTGTACTACTCGACCTCTCCTAATTGACTCCCTCTCTACTTTCCACCGGCTACTAATGAGTGCCTTCTCACGTGCACGCGCGAGACTTACAGCCATGACCGACTCTTCAGAGCGAAAGACATACGAAGGTGGCTGCCATTGCGGCAACGTCAAGTATACCGTCACTCTCCCAGAGGCTCTGGCACCCGAAGGCAGTGGGACGATAGGTAGATGTAGCTGCTCTATTTGCACGAAGAATGGTGGGTAGCCAGATTTTTTCGGACGAACGTCATACCATCATACAGACTCGCATCTCTGGCGCATGGTGCCAGCCAGGAGGGGGCTTACAGTACGGCAGGCTACTTTCTCGTCTACCCAAAGCGAGAGGATGTCGTCTTCCTCAACGGCTCAGAGAGCAAGCTGAAGGACTACTATATGGGCAAGAAGAACAAGGCGCACCGTTTCTGCCCTGAGTGCAGTAGCAGTGTGCTCATCGACTTTAAGAACAGCGACATGGAGCACCAACGGCCACATCTGGCCATGAATGTAAGCCTGGTTATCTCGTTCACCGATCATCTCGCCGCGGTTGTCTCGGAGGTGCTAATACAAGGCTCAGGCCAGTCTGTTCAACGACATCGATCTGGATAATGCGGTACTTGACACATTCGATGGCAAGAACAAGCTGGACCCACCTTACAAGGCGTAGTCGCATGTTGTTCGGCCTAAGGATGCAGGGTTGAGTAGCCGCAGCCATAGCGGAGGAGTGCCGTATGCTATGAGGAGCACATCGCCACATGTTTGGAGAGAACGGGTGTATTCGGCGTGGCCGTGGAGATGTGCTGTAGTGGCGAAGACGGTGGATGAAAGCCATTTGCTGCGCCTTGTTAGCCAACAGTCAACTTCAAACTTCAATCCCAATGCAGACGTTTTGCGGTCGCAAAGCAATGTTGACGTTCTACAGCTCCGTCTCCCAGTCGGTGTTGACACTCGGAAATGCCAAGCCCTGCCATGTGTACTACTACACCAGATCGGCTCCGTATGTTCTTCTACAGCCCTCTGCGCTTTGAGGACGTGACCCAAGAAGAGGACTACGCCAAGCTCGTGAATCTTTGTTATGGTGTTTGCCATCGTATGCTTCGCCCTGCCTATCTAAAGTCGTCTGAGCTGCAAGAGAGTCATTACTTCGGCGTTCAAAAAGCGTTCTTTAACTTCGCCAAACGATGCTATAAGTCTAGCGAAGCCGATTACGCAGTGTCTGGGGCTAAACCGAAGGATCCAGAGACGATGCCGCCAGACATGATGCCGCCGGGATGGTGGAAGCATATGGCCACAGGGAGGGATCTGTCTTAAGACTTAGCAATTCCACCAACGAGGGAGAGGACTTCGCAACGCGAAAGCCTGCCGACATCGACCAAACTAGCCAGATGATAGTTCACGGGAACCACGATGAATTAAAGTTTGCCGCTTTGCATGTCCCGGGCGGGCGAGGCACTCCTCTTCACCGGTCACGACAGACGGGCATGGTACGGTGCAGCGAAAATCATTGATGGTAGTGCACCACAGTTGGGGACAGACTGGTAATGCTGGTAAAGCAGTAGCGAGGAGAGTTAGAAAGCGCCAGAAGGTGAAAATGGTCGATCTTGTCATTGATAGAGTAGGCATGCCTCTTAAGTCGGCCTCGCTGCAGGTCATATGTTCGGTAGAAGCGGGAGCTAACGGCTGCTCAATTTTTGCCAAGATTTCCTTTCTTCCTTCTTCACGCCTGAGGCAGTAAGCATGTGAAAGTCGTTCTTTCCGCATTCGGTTTGGCCCCGCGCCAAGAGGACCCCCACCAACCGAGTTTTCGTTCTTCCTTCTTCCTTCTTTCTTCTTCGAACTTGCGACACCTATCCTTCTCGTAAAGAATCACGAGCGTACCATTACCCAGATAACCCCCTCGTATCCCAGTACACAGAGCTTGCTGCGATGGCGAAAAACGGCAGCAGCAAGATGAGATCCCTTGCTGATCAGATGGTTACCGAGGCCGACGAGTTGAACAACACTATCAAGGATCGCGATGATAGGATTGAGAGGCTATTCGAGAGCCATGAGGCCAGGTACGTATAGCATTTCTCCCGTGTAAGACCTTCGCATATAAGAGTGTCCGGCGGGCATTCGACTGTCAAGTCTTGAGTATCAGCGCAGAGATCTGGAATCGCCACTGACCTTGCTATGTTCTAGGATCGCCGGACTGATGCAGGACCATCAGAATGCTATGAATAATGCTGTGCAGGCCCACGAGAATGCCATGCGAGACTGCGTGGAGAAGATCAAGAGGCACGAGGCAAGCATCGATGACATGACAAGCCGCATCCAGCGATTCGGACACCAGGTCGCGGATCTCCAGGGTCTTCTCCGTCAGCGGGACAGTGTGATTCGTGAGCGCGACAGCAAGATCGAAGAGCTGGAGCGTGAGGCTGCTGAGTATTTGGAGAAGCTGGGGAAAGCTGAGGAAGCGAAGGATGGGCTACGGCGCCAGATGCATATGACGAGGACCACCCATGGCTACGGTAATCCTACGTCCCATCTCTTCGGTCAGAGCGTGGGTGCGAAAGGCATGTCGGGAGGTAGACCTGGGTCTTTTGCAGCTCCAATCAGCCTTGAAGATCAAGACGATGAAGAGCCAGCTAGTGAGTATCGCTAGAACCACCAAGAGAGCAGATTGATACTGACCGGTTTGTAGTCAAGCGCCAGCGTACCGATGCGCCGGCCTCAGCATCTACTCCTGCCACGCCGCTCTCGATGCCTCCGCCCACTGCGCCAGACCCGATCTCGACCTTCACTCCGACGCCCCAAATGCCTAACTTCTTCCCTCCTGCCAGCCAAACCAACCTCGCCACTCCTCCAGGCACGAGTCCAGCTCCCGCTACTCCGTTGCCAGCCTTCGTCCCTCGCCTCGACCCAAACAACCTCTCCGATCCCTCACAGCTCCCAAAAGAGGTGCTGGCGACCTTCCATGCCGGAATGAACGAGTGGCCGAAGGGCAGGATGGGAGGCGTGAAGTGGCAGTCAAAGCTCACGACAGGTCGTGACAGCAGCGGCCTACAGTGTCTGTTTACCCGCTTCTGCGTCGGGGGTAAGACAATCTGGACTGTCGAGAATTCTGGGAAGTTTGCGTGTATGAAGTGCACCAACTCTAAGCGCGTATGCAGCATCTATGATGCGGAGGAGGTAAGTCTCATATTTCCCCCATGGTGGCTTCTCAGGACATCAATGTCAGCATTGGTAGTTCGTGAGGGCCACCGGAAGCGTTTGGCAACTTGATTTCTCGGAGAATCTGGCGCGCTGTTGCTGTTGACTTCTTTGTCCAGATTGCTAACCATCTCACAGGGCAAGATCGTGTTGCTGCCGCTTCTGCCGGCCGTCCGTGTGTCGAAGTACGTGGGTGTGGGCGAGAAGGGGTACTGGGTGCGCGGGACGAAGGACTATACGCGTACCCACAAGGATGACCGCAAGCTGTGGCAGTTCCATGTTGGTGCGTCTGGTGAGGAGGTTCCTGAGCTGGACGATGCGACTCTAGCCGCGATGCAGAGCGGTCGCCTGTCCCTCTAGTCTATGTCTCAGCAGATCGGAGTCCTGGGTTGCTGCTTAGGAGTGAGTTGGACGGTTGTTTAATGGAGTTATGATTGAGGTGTCTGAGGGAGGACGTTCGGGAGTGCGAGAGTGCTTGTGCGAACACTGGCCCAGAACCGTTCGGTCGTCTAGAGGCCGATACACGCAGCGAGATAATCATTCTATAGCGTCCACAAAAGTTATATACTATGCATGCGTTCTCAGGCGCGGTTGGTGCGCAACCAACCAACCTCCTTTCTTCGTTCTTGTCTTTTGGACATCCGCTAGCGTCCATAAAAGCGGACCAATCAAATTCTACTGTCTCACTTCGTACACGTCGCGTCCTCTAAGCAACCGCGACTTCCCTCTGGTATTGCCCGTCGACCACCAACACAATATCAAAATGGCCAACGTCTTCGGCGCCCTCAACCGCTTCATCTCCCGCCTGGACTCTGGTGACCCTTCCCAAAACCCCCAACAATCCTCCCGCAGCGCGAGTGGCTACGGCTTCCAAGTCCTCCGCAACAATACCCCTTCCATCCCTTTGGAACCCTGGTTCGACTTCATCATTGGCATCAATGGCCGACAAATTGATAACCCGGATCCCAATCTCTTCGTCACTGAAGTCAGGAACTGCGCGGGCTCTAACATCAGTCTTGGGGTCTATGGTGCGAAGGGGCAACAAATCCGAGAGATGTACGTGAGCGTGCCAGCTGATGCGTCGAGCTTGGGAGTTGCATTGCAATGGTGTCCGCTCAATGTTTGCGAGGATGTCTGGCACATCCTGGACGTGATGCCCAACTCGCCAGCGGATGTGGCGGGCTTACTACCATATGGGGACTACGTGATCGGCAGCCCAGACGGCAATCTACGCGGCGATGCTGGACTCGGAGGATTAGTGGAGCAATTCATGGACAGGCCGCTCCGGCTCTACGTGTATAACCACGAGTACGACGTCACGCGCCTGGTCACCATCACGCCCTCGAAAAGCTGGGGTGGTGACGGAGCGCTGGGATGTGTATTGGGCTATGGAGCGCTACACCGTGTACCTGCTCCTCTCACGGAGCCTGCTCAAGGGCCTGGTGAGACTCTATTCGAAGCTGGCGGCGACGCTCCGCAAATGTATCAACCGTCGCAGTCCGGACCCCGGCAGCCCACAGACTCCGCCCCACCAGAGTTCTTGGTCCCAGCCAATATGCCCATGGCAAGTCCACCTCCTCCTGCAGCGGCGACTGGTGGCCCACCTCCCGGCGGCAGAGCGAAGAAAGCACGCACACATGCCGCACCAATAGCTGGACTGGACGACTACTTCAAAGAAGGGGAGGAGAAATCACGAGAGCTGGAGGGGAGGTCTACGCCGAAACCTACGGGCTCGTTGCCGCCACCGCCAAAGGCTGGTGGGCCGCCGAAAGCAGCATCGCCTGCACCTACATCACCTGCTCTTGCGGCGGAGAGCTGAGTCAACTAAAGGGAAGGCATTGTACGATAAATGGAGACAGACCGCAGAGAGTAACTCGAGCAAGGCATTGCCATGTCGCGAGAACCTAGTCTGTAATATGTCAAGGTTGTGATTCGTCAGTGGATGCGGGCACTAACGGCCGTCAAATTTTTGCCAAGATTTCTTTTCTTCCTTGCAACTTGAGACAGAGTTGGCACGGATGCCGTTTGCCAATGGCTCGATAGACGCGGGCGCTAGCGGCTGTCCAGATTTTGCCAAGAATTACTTTCTTCCTTCTTGGGGCCTTAGGTTGCAAGAAGCATGCAAAGGACTACTAGTAACACCTCACAGTGGCAATTGGATAGCTTGTGTGGAAATTGCATACCCGACCCAGCAGAACTCACGGAAAGCAAGTGCTCGGAGCAGGCGCTGTACATTCAGTGTCTACAGTCTTTTGTATCCTACCAAGGTACTCCAAATCAACGCCATCTGAGCCGTGATACCTCTTACCGAACTCTCATGTCCTACGTAATTCCAGCGATGGTGTCGAAAGCAGCACCGCCTGCGACGGCACCGGAGAGCCGATTGTGTCAGCGAAGAGGCTGTACGATAGACAGAGACAGACAGCAGACGAGCTTGAACAGGGCTTTGACTCTCATGTATTCCCAAAGCAAACGTTCAACGTCAAGCGAACGCCATACCTCGTGCCCAACCACCATCTCCAGCGTATCTCGCCCATCTTTTCCCATCATCAGAGAGCTGAAGGACTTCACACAGGACTGTACGATAGACATGGACAGCTGAGGATTTGAACAAGGAGTTGGCATTGAGTCTCATGTATCCTATCCGCGTTCACCTAATGAACGCCACATCACAAGTAGTACCTCATGCATGCCAAAGCATCTCTTCGTACATGCCAAAGCGTCATCATCCTGCATGTACCTCCTGTGAAGCGCCCACCAAAACGAGCGCCCAAACCCTCAGCCTCACCCCACCCACCTCACCCAATCAATCTATCTACCTCCATCAATGACTAGGCTCATACCTCCACCCCCCATCCCTAACAACCCTCTCCCTCATCTCCATATCCCTCCTCTTCTCCGCACTAGTCACCGCATCCCCACTCTCCACCCAAGCAGCACTGGACCCGCGGTCCCTGAACTTCTTTACCCTATCTGCTTTCCCGCCCTTAAACACTTCCTCCATCTTTAGCTCCCCGATGGGACCGAAGACTGTCTCGGGGTCGACGAGTTGTTGTTGGGAGAGAAGTTCTTTGAGGGCGGGTGAAGCGACCCAAGAGGGCGCGCGGAAACCGCCGCCGGTAGCTTCGTCGTCGCTGTCGTCCTCGTCTTCGCTGTCCGTCATGATCTCAGGAAGCTGTATCGCATCGCCATTAGGGTACAGCGGTGACGATTTAGCAGACTTAGGAGCCTGTGCGGGACGGCCTGGGGTCTTGAATTTAGGACCGCCTCCTGGCTGCATGTTCTCGTGTCCGGGGTGGTAGGATTGCTGCGGGTGGCCATGGCCAGCTTGGTTCTGAACCTCCGCGAAAGGTATCCTCGCGCTGGACATCTGGACCGTCTGACTAGGATGGCTAGGCGGCAAGCCACCCTTGTGCTGGAGTTGGTGTTGGGCCGTGACGGTAGACTTGAACATACTCGCTGTGTGGTGCGCAGCTGGCGGCGGAGCATGGGTGTAGCCGTGTGGGAATTTGTTCTGTAGCGTGCTCTCCTGCTGCGATGTCAGTCTTGTATCAACACCCGGGACAGGAGGAACGATGCTTACCTTCCGCATATTGCTCGGTCGCTTCGGCGGCGCCATAACAGAATGCCTCTCATCCCTCTCCTCCTGCTCCTCGTTCGTCCGCCTCCTCTTCGCATCGTTCTGCTGATAACTCTGCGGAGCGCGCTGCATACCCGGTCTCTGAGGCTGCTGGAACTGCGCCTCCTCATCGTCGCCCTGGAACAATCGCTTCGCAGCATTCGTCTGGAACCCAGCCCTCTGACTATGGCTGTGCTCTGGCACAGTATTCTTCCCCAACTGCCTGAGCGTCCCACCCACATCACCCCTCTGCTGCTGAGCCTGCTGCGCCTGGGCACGCTCCCGCTTGATAGCCTCAGCGAGCTCATGAGCCGCCTGCGCCTTCTTGGCCTCTTCTTGCTCCCTCCGAGCTTGCTCTCTCCTCCTAGCCTCTTGCTCAGCTTTCCTCTGCGCAGCCAACTTCGCCTCTTTCGCCCTAGATTCCTCAGCAGCCCGACGTTCTTCCTCTACTCGACGCTCTTCCTCAAGCTTCGCGGCGCGCTTACGCTCAAGTTCCCGTTTCTGCTCCGCCTTCTTCGCCGCAGCCTTCTCATCAGCTTCCTTCTTCCTCGCTGCTGCCTCCAGGGCTTTGACCCTAGCATTCGTCGGCGCGGTGGAGCTCCTAACCTGACCTTGTGCAGACGCTGTCCGCAGGCCAGTCTTAGGTGGCGGTGGTGGCGCCATGCTCTCATGCTGCGACTTCGACGAATTGGAGGAAGATGGGACTTGACCCAGACGCTGTGACTGCGAAGCCACGCGTATAGAAACAGGTGCTGGCTTCGAAGGGGGCTCGACTCGGGTGGGCTTGACGAGACGCCCAGGCGCTCTGAGCTTGCCGGCAGGCAGCATACTCTTTGGCGGAGGTGGAGGCGGCATTTCAGCTTTGTCGCTGTCAGCAGAAACCGGACGCTCAGCTTGCTGCTTCGCCCTCTCCTTCTCGAGCTTAGCAGCTTCAGCCTCCTCAGCTTTACGCTGCTGTTCCTGCTGCTTGGCAGCCTTCTGCCGCTCCTTCTCCCGTACTTTCTCAAGCTCGTCCGCAGCCTTTTGCTGGGCCTTGAGCTCTTTCTGGTGCTTCTTGTCGCTTTCATTCGAGCTCCTCGTCTTCCTGCTTGGGCTTGCAGATACAACGGAGTGCTGGCGTGTCGGACTCTGCGGGAGCTGGCGTTCAGAGTAAAGCGCGCCTGGCATGTTGAATACAGCCGCGGTCTTTGACTCGTCGAAGTTTCCACGCTGAGGCGAACGGTGGACAGAGGGAGAATTGTGCGCTTCCAGCTTCGCAGCCGCACTGGCCGAAGCAGACGAAGCGAAGATGTTCTTCGCGGATTTGAAGGCAGACCAGAGCTTGTTCTTCGACGCGCTGAGTGGGCCGTCTTGGTGCTTCTTGCCCATTGGCGAGCCGGCAGGAGTGGTAGACTGGATAGTACCAGCGGCATATGCCAAGCTGGGGTTCGATACAGACTGCGACTTCTGGTGTCCGATAGGTACCGCAGGTCTCGGAGAAGCGATGTTGTTCGCGGAGATGGACTTTTGATGCATGGCAGGTCGTGCAGTTGGGGCTTCTGGCATAGCGAAATCGTGGGCTGCGGATGCGGCTGGCTTGCTTGTAGCTGCTTGTGTGGGCTTTGAGGGGGCGATCCAGTCATCGTCGTCGTCTTCTGCGTCAACAGCATCGTCCGCTTCGTCCACGGTAGCGGCCTGGACAGTGTCTTGCTCGGTCTCAGGTTCCGGCAGTTTGGGATAGGCTGCTCCCAGCACGCTCTGGTGGATGCTCTTCGATGTCCTAGGCTCCTTTGTCTTGCCTAGCATAGTGATACGCTCGTGCAAAAGTTGGGTCGAGGTCTTGTTGTGGACCTTGGTCTCTTCAGCCTTCTCTTGTGCATACTCATCGTCGTCGTCCTCATCCTTGGGTAGGTCTGCACCCTTGGCGCCAAAGGATCTAGCCAGCACACTATTGCGGCCTGCATCCATCTGGCTGTTACGTGCACCAATGCTGCGCTTAGCAGTAAGCGGCTCACGCGCAGGAAGGGCAGAGAAAGTGAAGCTGCTCTTTCGCTGAAGCGGCTTCTCCGGGCTTGATGCACCGTCAGAGGGCGACTGTGGCGTTTCATCTTCCTCCATATCCTCATCCATAGCCTCAGGCTCAGCGTCTTCGACAGCAGGTGCTGCGGGCGTTTCAGCCACCTCTTGTTCGTCCTCCTCCACCTCCGGCTCGTCTTCGAGCACCTCGACCTCTTCCTCCTCTCGCAATTGCTCTTTCGACTGCTGCCTACTCAACATATCCTCTCTCGCAGACTCAAAGGACTCATCAGTAGCCTGTCCAGTCTCCATTGTATCCATCCTTACCGGCTGCGGACGCGCCTGATCATCCCGCACAGGGACCTTCTGCCCTTCAGCCTCTTGACTTGAAGCACTCGCAGTCGCCGTCTCAGTCCGCGCATCAACCTCCATCTCATCCTCCGTCATGCCATGGTAGCCCGAATCAGTATTCCCAGGCTTACCCACGCGCTGAGGACTCTTACTCCGGCTGGTCTTAGGGTTAACGTTATCACTAAGGTGTTCCGGCGCGTTTTCCTGGTCCTGGTCTTCCGCGATCTGGAAACGCGCGACCTTGTCGTAAAAAGCATTGCCTTTCTGAGCTGAAGGCGGCGCTTGCTGCCCAGAAGCATGGTTGTTAGGCGCGAAGATGTCCGTCAATGGCTGCCTGGGGCCCAAAGCGTCTCGTTTTCGCGCAGTGCGTGGTGTTTTACCGCGTAGTTTACCTGGTGTTTTGAACATGTCGGCGAGAGTCCTGCGCGTTGTCAGCATTAGCAGCCAGCCATGTGATGTTGAAATGATTCGAGTGATGTGGTGGTGACATACACGTTATTAGCGGTGAAGATATCACTCATGTACTCGTTCAGGAACTCCAAGTCGTTTCTGACAGCGAAGCCAAACTCTTCTGCTTCCTGCTCCACCAACTGTCCAATCTGTTCTCTCTCGTTCGTGATCCATTGCGCTGAGCCAACAGGCGCAGCTCTGCTCTTGGCCGCCATTGTCGTGGTAATGATGCTCGTTATCGCGCGTTGTTTTGGCGCGGTCGGTGACGAAGTGAGGGCGTTGCGTGTCGTTTGCTGCTATCTGTACATCATCCCAAGGCTTCCAAGATCCCAATGCTGTGTTCGCAGGGTGTTAGTATTAGTGCCTTCGTTATCGCCCTCGTCGCGCGTGTTGACAGCGGGCACACCGGCAGGCAGGCGTTGTTTTGGAGCTTTCGATCTGGAGAGCGCTCGGGCCAACATCTCAAGCGCGCTAGCACACTTTGGCACATGACTACTCCACATTTGCCTCAGAAAAGATCTTGAACTCTGCGGATATCACGACACATCGTACCGATCCAATCTCGAAAAGAGCACAACAGCATCCGAGATGGCACAAGATACAGCAGACCAGAAACAACAACCTAAGTCCTTCGAGGCTCTGACCCCAACCCTCGCACAATGGATCCTAGACTTCACCCACAGCATGAATTTCGCCCGGACGACGCCTGTACAGGCTATGGCTATACCGCTTCTGATGGGCAACAAAGATCTCGTCGTTGAGGTACACTCTCTCTGAACTCTGCACATGGGTGTCTCCATACTGATTCAAAGCACAGGCAGTAACGGGCAGTGGCAAAACTCTCAGCTTCCTCATCCCTATCGTCTCCCGGATCTTGAACGCGGAGGAGCCGAACAAGAAGGGCTATGTACGCAGTATAGTCGTTGCGCCGACCAAGGAACTCGCGCAGCAAATCTACGATGTTCTGCGCAAACTGCTTGAATTCCATCTGCCAAGTGCAGCTGTATTGAACCCACCTGCGCGACCAGACGATGCCGACGACGAGGATGCCATGGACGAGACGCCCGAGGTACCGCCTGGACCGTATATTATTCCGCAGCTACTTATTGGAGGCCGTACAAAGCTAGGAGAAGATTTAGCGACTTTTGCGAGCTTGAATCCGAACGTGCTTATTGCCACGCCGAAACGGCTGGTGGAGGTGCTGCAGTCTTCGAAGGCTGTGCTGAAGCGGCATTGGTTCGATCTTTTGGTGCTTGATGAAGCGGATAGGCTGCTTGACCCGAACTTCCAGCCGGACTTGCAGACGATTCTCGACCTTGTGCCGAAGGAGAGAAGGACTGGGTTGTTCAGCGCTTCAGTCTCCGAGGCCGTCAATGAGCTTGTGAGGGTGGGCATGAGGTACCCGTTCAAGATCAGCGCGAAAGTGCGGTCTAAGTCTGGGGCGCTGGACAAACGGACGCCTGAGAGCCTGAAGCTCTGCTACCTCATCACGAAGCCTACGCAGAAGCTGCCCACTCTCAAGCGAATTATCGCGGACATGAAGGCAGAGAAAAGTATCATCTACGTCTCAACGCGAGCAGGCGTAGACTACTGGAAAGACGTCCTCCCATCCCTCCTCGGCGTTTCAGTGTTCCCGGTGCATGGCGACTACAAAGCACTTATCCGAGCGAAGAATCTGAACCGCTTCCGGGACTGCGCTACACCTGCTGTATTGCTCACGACGGACGTGCTAGCGAGAGGGATCGACATACCCGACATCGACCTCGTAGTGCAGCTCGACCCGCCAAGCCAACCCAAAGACTTCATCCACCGCTGCGGCCGCTCCGGCAGGGCTGGAAAGCGAGGTCTAGCTATCACTTTCCTGAATGAGGGCAGTGAAGCAGATTACGTCAAGTATCTCGAGCTCCAAGGCACCAAACTCGAGCCATACCCATCGGCACCTAGCATATCCGAAGACGACGTTACCGCCGCTGTGCAAACTATCCGCAACACCCTCACCCAAAAACGCGAGTTCCACGACCGCTCCCAGAAGGCTTTCGTCAGCTGGGTACAAGCCTACACCAAAACCCTACCAACAGATATCTTCAGTATCAAAAAAATCGACTGGGCTGAGGTGGCAAGGGCTTGGGGATTGCTTCGCTGGCCAAAGATGCCGGAGCTCAAACGCTTTTTCCCTGAAGCTGTAGCAGACCGCACGCTTGGGCTCGACCTCCCTGTGGACTTTGACCTAGAGACTCTGGCCTACGCAGACAAAGTCCGCGAATCCACCCGTCAAGCAGCTATCGCAGCTCGCGCCCGCGGTGAGAGACCTCAGGTGTCGGGGAAACGTGGAGGAGCGGCTGCGGAGTTGAAGAGAAGAACCGAGAAAGCTTGGAGTAGTCAGAAAGAAGCTAAGGCGCTGAGAGAGGGGCGGAGGGAGAGGAAGGAGGTTAGGAGGAAGGCTGAGAGAGTCGGGAAGATGGACGCTACGGAGAAGGTGAAGGAGATGGAGCTCGAAGATTTGATCGCAAAGGTGAGGGAGCAGAACGCCGCTGGTGGAGATGAGGCTGAGTTTGAGGGGTTCGATGACTAGGGTTACTCGTAGATGGTGGAAGATTTTGCCAGTGCTACTTGAGACACTGCGTGCATCGCCGTTCATTGTCGCACAAATACGTTGGTATCTCCCGATCGCTGAGCAGCGACCTGCCACCCACCTCCCATTCCCGTAGTCGCGCAAACTGCCTGAGGCTCAAAGAAGGAAGAAATGAGTTCTTGGCAAAATGTTGACAGCCGTTAGCGCCCGTATCTGCCGAGCGCATCCGTTCCATCAAGATTTGACGGAACGCTTGCGCTGTGAGGTAGGGTTAGGGTTTGGGTAAGAGCGCGCAAGGCTGTGTTCCAAGCGATTGAACGGTTACGATGCCAGATACTGGCGATGGAAAGGTTTGTATGAGGGCTCGGGAATCTACGGAAACGGAAAGGCGAGCGGGAACGTACCACGTCCCATCTGAACAATCATCATGGATATCTGGAGCGACAGCCTTCCAGTCACAGCCTTTCGCTCAAAACTTGATAACGAAGACATGAATCGACACATTTGGTTTCCGAGTACCGCATCTGTATGAAACCATCACAGCCATTTCCGCCACAGCGTCTTCTCAACAATAAGCCTCTCCCGCAACACCTCATTGATACTGCGGCCAACCTCGATGGACTTACTTCCACCACTCCGTACTCCTCTACAAAGTATCGTTGCTACTCAAGTAGATTGGGACATCCCCACCTATACTGATTCCACTGTTGGGATCCTGGACGATCTTGACATTCTTCGCCACGGGACCTTTGGGTCCCTGTTCAATGTCATGCTCAAGTGCCTGCCTTTCTTTCAGCATTTTGCTGTCTCCCATCCCAAGCAGGTCCTTGTTAGCATGCAATCCACGCCTGTGTTGAGCGTTTGGCTCCTCCACTCACCTGGATGTCCGACGCACTCACGGAGGCATCTGGATCTCCGCCGTTGTTTGAGATGAGACCGTAGCCTTTGCTTTGCTCGAAGAACTTGACGACTCCAGTTTTGCTCATGATGCACGAGGGATGGATGCATGCGGTAAGGTGTTGGCAATCTGTTTAATTCGCTTGTGACTCGATCGACTCGCAGGGGAGAACGATAGCGAACGGGTTCGCAGGATCAGGGGACTGTAAGAGAGAATCGAATGGCCCAAGTAAGAGTGCGAGAACGGTGCATCTTAAGCGTTTGGGTCGCTTCCATTCGCTGTTGCCTTTCCGAGCTATTGCAACATGCATACGCTGATACAACAGCTACCTAGCTACATCATCTTCCTGGAGGACTACAAGCATATATCGCACTGTTGTCAACCGATGACCTCGATGTTCTCCGCCTGAGGCCCCTTCCTGCCCTCCGAAACCTCATACTGCACTTTCTGGTTTTCCTCGAGCGACTTATAACCGTTGCCCTGCTACCCATCAGTACATATGCGCCGACGCTGGCACTGCAATGTATGGCTTACGCCAATGGCTGAGAAATGTGCGAAGACGTCTGCCGTCCCATCATCAGGCGCAATGAAGCCGAAACCTTTCTCGTTATTGAACCATTTCACGGTCCCCTTTGCCTTTTTCGTGGTGGTGGTGGACATGGTGAAGATCGTGCGTATACGGCGCGGTCGGTGTATCGTTGTCGGTTTCGATTGCCTGAAGATTCTCGGCAGCTGGAAGTTGCGATGGCTCGCGAAGAGGATACAGTAGGCGTTGATGGTCGTGGGTTAAGTATAAGCCTTTGCATTGACTGTTTGAGGTGCTCGCAACCCTGTGACAGGTCCACGCTAATGCAGTAGGTGCCTCACTACACACTACTAGGATGGAGCCATGACGAATCGTGCCGCAGTACTTCTACACGCCATTTCCGGGCAACGGGCTAGCAGAAGTCTGACTGTACCAACGTTCCGCCATTTTGGCAAAACCGTGCTTCATCCACACAGCTGCTTCGCCTTGTAGGACCGACATACAGGAGCGCGGCCACTTTACGAGTCATCAAGGTGCCTGCATCGGCCAAATCAGCACATTCAGTGCCGTGCTCCCTCATTCCGCTCGATTGCCAGACAGAGGAATCACGCGCACAAAGCATGCTTGCACCCCTTATATTCCAACCATATGTCTCAACGCTACAGACCTTTCCACCACTGCGTCTTCTCAACACTGACCGTCTGTCTTAGTGCTTCTTGCTTCCCACTCCCATCAACGATCTCAACATCGTACTTCCCAGCCTCCATGATCCAGGAGTCCCGAATTTCCTCCCAATAGCTTGTCGCGTACTTCAGCGCGATCTCCACGGTAGCGGTCTGGCTACTGGAGGCCTTTACAGCAACCTTCGCGAAGCCCTTCAGCTCTCGAGGTGGTCTTCGAATGCCTGGAGTCTGCTGGTGGATGTAGACTTGTACCACTTCCTGCCCATCGACATTGCCCGTGTTCCTCACGGCGACTGAGACGTTCAGCTTGGCCGAAAGCTCGTCGTCGCCTGTCTTCTGCACTCTGAGACCAGACAGCTCGAAGCTGCTGTATGAGAGTCCGAAGCCGAAGGCGATATTGACGTCTCGCTTCACGGTTTCGTAGTGTCTGTAGCCGACATATACGTCCTCGCCGTACAGCACGCGTCCGCCTTCGCTTCGGTAGTTGTAGAAAGCTGGGTTATCTTCCACTCGCTTGGGCCAGCTCAAGCTACTGCGTCCGCTGGGGCTGACGTCGCCGAACAGTACGTCTGCGATACCGTTACCGGTCTCGTTACCACCGTACCAGGCCTGCAGCAGACCAGCGACGTTGCTTATCCAAGGCATCTCCACAGGCGTACCCGTCTGCATCACTACAACTGTCTTGGGATTTGCGGCTGCAACAGCAGATATCAAATCATCCATGCGGCCAGGAAGCCTCATATCCGCTCGGTCCGCTCCTTCGCCCTCCCAGTCTCCGTTCAGGCCCGCGCACACGACGACTTGCTCAGCATCCTTCGCCAGCCTAGCAGCTTCCGCAATCGTATCATCCATCTTCAGCACCCAAGCGCCACCAATTCTGAACCCGCCACCGCCGAAACGCACGATACCGTCGCCTGTGAGTTTGCTGGTAGGAGCGGAGGAGAACTCGAGTTTGACGTGGTAAGTCTTGCCCTTCTCTAGGGCAGTGGTGCCCTTCTCTTCGACTGAGCCGCAGCCGTACATGACGCTGCCTTGTCTTTGTACGGTAGCGTTGTCCACTACGAGCTTGTCGTCCACGTAGAGTAGGCCGCTGCCGTATATGCAGAGCCCGAACTCGTAGTCGCCTGTTCTGTCTGCGGTGAAGTAGCCTTCTACAGTTGCGTACCAGAGGTCGGACTTCAGTTTGGGGTTGTGGTAGTCCATGAACATGGCTAGAGCGGAGTTGAGTTCTATCTCATCTGCTGCCTCCCGGTCGGTGCCTTCGGAAGGCTGCTCATTGTACGCTCGGAACATCAGTCCCTTCTTACTCCCAGGATCGGAGGTGAGGGTGAAGTCATTGTGGACGAGAGGTAGCTCTTTGTGGCTGTAGCACCCAATTGCATGCTGCATCACACTCTGGTCCTTTACCTTCGCTTCTACGCCTTCCCATGGTGAAACAGCATAGTAAGGTGCCATTGAGCTGCTTCCACCACCGCAGTATACGCTCGTCTTGGCATTCGGTCCGATCAGCAGTACCTTCTTGTCTTTCTTCAATGGTAGTACACCCTGCTCGTTCTTGACGAGTACAATACTTTCTGCAGCAAGCTTCCTCAGCAGTGCAGCCGTCTCTGGTGTGTCGATTTTACCCTCCTTCTGGCCTTCTTTGACGCCACTTTCGGCACAGTTCTTGACAAGCTGCAGCATGTTCCGCGCTCTCTCGTCCAACTTGTGCATCGGCACCTTCCTAGAACTGACGAGATGACCGAGAAGCCCACCTCGCCAACGAGTCGGTCCTGGCATCTCCAAATCGAGCCCAGCGTTGATCGCATCGCTGCAGCTGTACGTGCCGAACCAGTCACTCATGATTGCGCCCTTCCAGCCCAGCTCATCTCGCAGGATCTCCTGGAGTATGTGCTTGTTCTCGCTTACATGGGTACCATTGAGCTTGTTGTACGCTGTCATGAACGCCTTGGGGTACGAGTCTCTGACCGCAATCTGGAAAGGCATGAAATAGATCTCCCGTAACGCTCGCTCGGTGAGGATGCTGTTGACCGCTGTCCGTTCATGTTCCTGATCATTCGTAACGAAGTGCTTGATCGTAGCCACTACACCGGTAGACTGTATCCCATTTGTCAGACATGCTGCTCCCACGCCCGCTAAGACTGGATCTTCAGATATCGACTCGAATCCTCTGCCACCCAGCGGAGACCGTTGCATATTGATACATGGTCCCAGCAAGATGTGTGCGCCCTTCGCTTTCGCTTCTTCGCCCATCAGCTTGCCGGCTTCCAGCAACAACTCTTGATTCCATGTCGAACCCAGTGCTGTTCCGCAGGGGAAACAGGCGGCTGGTACACCATTGAAGACTCTGGTCCCTCGTACGCCGTTCGGTCCGTCTGAAGTCCGCAGAGATGGAACGCCATGTTTGGGTAGCGGAACGGTATGCCAGAAGTCGGCGCCTGTCCCATTCAATCAGCGGTCATGCCATTGCGAGAATTGCTCCGGAAACTCACCAGCTGTGATAGCGATCTTCTCGTCGAGTGTAAGCTCGGAGAGTACTTTCTCTACGTCTATAGCAGCCATATCGTTTGATTGAGAAAGCACGACGATGCGACTCGAGAAGGTTGAGGAGAAGGAAAAGCGCCGAACCTACCTCGCTACATTAGACAGCGCACGCTATCTATCGGCAGTGTACGAGTGCTTGCAACTGGATTGCTGGGTTCCCACGGCCATGCATGAGGCCGTGAGCCTTGACAGCAGTACGGAGTTGCGGTCCGTTTTACCAGACGCGTGTACAGGAACAGGAGGTGTCTCCACCAGAGCTCGCAATTTAGCCGCGGCATTGGCTGCAAGGCTGCAAAGCAAATGCCGGCATATCAATGACATTAAGTGCTATCACGCGTTTAGAGGAGGTTGTGTATTCGACAATGGGTCACAGTCACATTTGAAGCGCTATTTTATCGTCCTTTACGTGTCTGCTTGTACTCGTACTCACTAACCTTCCCTTGGTCTCTACTATCAATCAAACATCGTACAACCAACGGATTCCCGCGCCACGGGTCTATCCAACGCAATGGTCAGCGACTGCGACAACTCTGACTGGCCTTCCATCGTCCGTCTCGCCTTAGCAACGACCTCTTTCACTTGATCGTCTCTAGCGCTCAATACTGGACAGCTGATCGTAAAGCGGCCGCACGCTCTCTCATCATCTCGCTCCGATGGCATACACAGGAAGGTCATCGATTGCTCCTCGTCCCAAGATGGTCTGCCGTTCGAGTAGCATGGTACTCCCGAATGGAACTCAACTCTTTCCAAAGACGAGCCTTGCTGCTCTGCGTGCTTTTGCAGGTGTTTGTACAGCATTGCTGCAGTCTCAAACCTCATCTTTGGCTCTATCGGCTCATGTTCTTCACCCAGCTGGAACCAGAGCTCGAGTCGACGCAGACGAGGGAGACTGGCCACACTTTCTATGAGCTCCAGCGGCCAGGTTGGCTCCAGCGGCCAGGCGCCCCGGCCGACATCCAGCGAAAGCTCTTCGATGAGCAAGCACGTGTCTATGATGGTCTGAAACGATTGCTGGGCTTGAGACACTCGCTCCTGCCAACGATTCCCATCGTCACACAGTTGATGCATATCAAGCCGAACCAGCGTCTGCGCGTGCGGCAAGATCCCTGCAAGAGTATCTTGATTAAGGTAAGGTACAGTAATGCTCGTTAACGAGGCCGGTATCTCCAGGTAGATAGAACCGATCCTAGTGTTGTCTAGATAATGCTTATAAAGCATAAGGTCTTGCAGCGCAGTCAGATGTGGTAGTAATCGGCGAGCCACTGGTAGGGAAGGTGTCTTGAGTCGCTTTAACCTCGACCAGTCGAAGTGTGTGGCCCAGTAGTCCAGCTCATCGATCTCGGCAGGGTAGTCTTGGTATCCAGAAAGGTCCACTAGCATTCCAGATGTTTGCTGACGGCACGAGCGACCGAAGGGATAGTGCATAAGTACGAGCTCTTCCAGAGCTGCCGGACGTTCACGGCCGGTGAAGCCCAGCCCACAGTACTCACCTGGCTCTTGATAGATAATCTACGTGGATCTGTGTCAGCTTCATCCCTGAATGAACATCCGCTTTGCGTTTACGTACACAACCACGCCGGGGTAGCCAAAGGTCAAGCGTCAAAGACCGAAGATTAGGACAAGCCAGCAGTAGCTTCTTCAATGGCTGCATCACTGCTTGGCATTCCCACGCCTCGGTGTATTCCATGCAAACCTGCAACGAGCTGAGATTGCGACTGCCTGCGATCGTGACCAGATTACAAGGCTTGACTTGCGTCAACGCCCAGTATTCGTCGAACCTCGTGTGCAAACGAACGTTTGGGCGGCTCTGCAGCGCTGCAAGAACCTGTTCGGGTATGAAGTTGCTACTCCATGTCAGGTCTCGCAGGCCTGTCATACGCGGGAGCAAGTTGCAAAGTATATCCTCTGTGTCGTCTTGAGGCTCACGCGGTCTGGTACTGTCAACTGTGAGGTTGCAGATAGCAGGGAGTAGTTTCTGCCTCTTCATCTTTAACAAACGTTTCCTCGCGATGCCCCTATCTTCTTGATGAAGGGTAATCGACATGCTCCTGCTCTGGCAATACCTGGCTGGCAACGAGAAGTCCGAGCTCACCAGTGCCATGCAAGCGACAGACGACGGCGAAGTGTCCTGTAGCATGTCCATGAGAACACTGTTGATGATGTCAGCTCCAAGTACAGCTGGAGAGCGCTTGGTCTGTTCCATCCTTTTCGGGTGGGGCAATGATTGAGGCGGGTTGCTGGCTTTGCTAGTGATCATGGTCGTCGGAAAGGCCATCGTGCTCACGTCAATGGTGACGGGTGATGATTGTCCGATGTGTGCTCAAACCAAGTAGGATGTGATGAGAGCCAGGAGATAGGTATTCATGCATTGATGTTGGCGGTTTCAAAAGGGACACCTTATGAGGTTGCTGCTGCCTTGCCTAGTCACCGCTACGCACGGCCGCATACGGTTATCAGGGAGGCTTCAGGGTCATCATGGCCGTGCAGGGCCACTGGTACTTCAAGGTGGTATTACGATCCAAACGACGTTTTGTCTTCGGCCACAAGGAGTGTGAAAGATATGTCTTTCTGGAAGTTGGGGAAGGAGAGACGCATTGCGTCTCGGCCGACGCTAGTGAAACGTCTCCGAGAACACAAAATGACGAGGCGGGCAACGCCAAGTACTGTACATCTGTAGACCAGGCATCGCGGATTTTGAGATCAGTGATACCGCTATATACTTCGAAATGCTGTAGACGAAAGTTTGTTCACCGTATTCCGCTGCTGTTGAAA
>JAKLLW010000304.1:0-40744 GCA_022814695.1 Neocatenulostroma microsporum
CCCTAACCCTAACCCTAACCCTAACCCTAACCCTAACCCTAACCCTAACCCTAACCCTAACCCTAACCCTAACCCTAGTTTTAGCTTTACTATAACTATTAAAAAAGTAAGTAAAGTAGCTAAATAGTATAAGACTAATATTTAAGGTCTATTAATTAAATAAGAGACTAATCTTAGTAATAGAGCTTTATAGCTCTTTAGTAACTAAACTAAGAGCTCTATTATAGAGCTACTTAAGTATATAACTTATAGTCTTATATACTAATATATAGTTTTTATAGTATAGCTATAAGTATTCTAGTAACTCTCTAAACTTAGTACTCTTAATAAGATTATAGCTAATACTATTAGAAATAATAAAGTTAAATAGCTTTATTTTAAAGATAAGTAAGTTAAACTTTATAGCTTATTTATTCTTAATTTTAGTCTTATAGTTAGTACTATTTAGTATACTATTATTTACTTAACTAAAATATATTTTATTCTTACTTTTACTATACTAATAGTAATAGAATCTTAATAGCTTTAAACTACTTAACTAGTAGTTAAAATAATACTTTAAATTAAGATCTTACTTAAAGTCTTAAGTATACTTAAGTCTACTATAGTCTATATACTAGATAATAAGTAATCTATTAATATACTTACTATATATCTAGATACTAATAGGTAGAAGTATATTAATATAAACTATAATATCTTTATAATCTAGTAAAGTATATATTTTTCTCTAATAGCGTATCTCGAATACGAGCTATAGAAAGGCTATAGTAAAGACCGCTAGCTACTTTTAACGCTCCTTAGAAATAAGAGATGCGTAGATTAGCACTACTCGCTAGACGGAGAGTAGCTACAAGGAGCCGTAGGCCTTCTACTATATTTTGCGGAGAGAGAGAAGTAGCGACAGGAACAAAACGTTCGCATAAGTCTCGCTCGGCAGGTTAAAGCGGTTAAGCTCGAAGGACTGCAAAACCGCCACGCACTCACGCTATAGCAGAACCGGGAGCGCGATTAGGAACAACGGACAGCGGCTAAGAGTCGCCGTCGTTTGAATATGGAGCATAATCGTCATCGCGCCCTTGCGCAACGCGTGACTCAAAGGCAGTTGCTCGAAGATACCGCCTCACACGAGACTCAGATGATCAAGTTGCGGCAAGCGGAGCAGGAGAGTCGGGTCGATAAACAGCGACAGCTTTCGAAAGAAACCGAGAAACGTTCGGAGCGGGAGCATCAGGGGGTTCCATTCAGCCAGGCCCTGGGTTCCAGTAGATTTCTGGACCTTGGGGTTCGATTCAGCAAGGCAATGGGTTGAATATTTCAAATAGCGGTTATCAAATGCAAATCACAAATGGGTCAGCCAATCGGGTAACGTACGACAACGACAGCGTAGATTAGGAGGTGCGAATGTATCTCGCCGCAGGCACGACAGTATTGCCTAGGCGGAGTAGATGGCATAGCGGGTGCGCCGATGCGGCTGAGAAAGACGAGAGTCGGAAAGCGCTGGAGGCTGAAGTTGGATTTATGCGCCCTGCATCCGCTGATTGGGCGATGACTTTGTTCACACATCCTCCCCTTCAAACAGTGTAAGATCCAATCAGACCTGGTGGTCGATGTGGTACTCTTCGCGCTCGTCCGATCCCTTCGAGCTATCATATGGAGACCCGGCGTTCTTCTCGTGTCGCGGGAGCCTCTTTCGGATCTCTGTGGTATCGAAGTCCGGATCGACCTGCTCTTCGGATGTCTGCCATAAGTACCTGTCCCAGAAGTCAGCACCGCAACCATTATGGAACCCTGATCTTGCTCCAATCACTGACCAGTATATCACTCCAACAAATCCCGCGCCACCGACAATGTTGCCCAACAAGGCCGGAATCAGTGACTTCCAGATGTAGTATCCCACTCCGAACGGCGCTCCGTAGTATATGCCAATCGTGACCAAGAACATGTTGGCAATAACGTGGTTGAAACCCAGCATGACGAAGATGAAGATCGGCCACCAGATGGCGATGATCTTGCTGACCACTTCGCGTGCGATGACACTCTGGTAGGTGGCTAGGCAGACGAGCCAGTTACCTAGATACCGATCAGCTCAGTCTTGAATCGTCCATAGAGAAAACTCGTTGTCGAAGGGTATAAGCTTACAGCCAATTGCGCTTAGGAAGATCGTATGCCATTCCGGCGTTTGCGCCTTACCCACCGCATAAGTGACCGTGTGGGCTTGGGCTGAGTCCGAGCTGAAGACGCCGCCGTAGACACAGATCGGAAAGCAGAAGAAGAGAATGCCGGCTAGGTTTCCGAAGAAGGAGAGGACCCAGGCTTTCGCGAAACCCAGCAATGTCGTACGCCGTTCGAGCAGGGCCACTGTGGTGAACTAGGCATGCGCATGGGCGTCAGTGGTGTGGCGATGTATGTAGGCATGAAAAAAGCGTTACAAAGATGGTGCTTGTCCAAAGCTCAGCGCCCGTGAGTGCGATGACGATCAAACCGATGGGGAATACGGCTCCTGCGAGGACTTTGATGGGACCCTCTGCATTCTCCGTGAACCAAGAAGCATTGCCGGCAACGAGAGCGGCAGCGCAGCCAAAGCCGATATATGCACCGCCCAGCATGCTATTGACGAAGAACTTGTCGGCTCTCATTTTGGTCTTCTTCTCGCCGCTTCGCGCCACGAGCTGCATCGCCTGTGCAGCGCAACGAAGCTTGTCAGCCTCTTTCTTCGTATGAAACCACACCTCATGCCTACCTGCTGCGGCGTGAAGCCATCCGTTTGTTCTGGTGTGAATCCCGACATCGTGATGCTGTTTTTATCGGGGCAACAATGCGGTATTCTGTCAAGGTAGGAATGAACGAGAGAAGAGAGAGCTGGACATGCGCGCACATGCGGGCGAGGGGGCCAACAGAGAGGAGTAGCAGTGCGGGCGGGAAGATGGTCTTGATCCTTTGAAACTCAAGACGCCCCGTGACCAATTGCGACCTCGAACCAGTCGTAGCTTTGGCAATCCGGCTCGGAGGTCGATCAGATCGTTATGCAGCACAACGATAAGGATGCAGATCGCTCGCTCTCTCTGTTCTACTAATTGACTTTCTCGTCACGGTCGTTGATCGACACCGTTTTTCTCAGGAACTTCTCTATCGGCTGAGAATCACTGCTGGATCGTCGTCTATAACGGAGAGATCCAAGCAAAGCTTCATGAGGCTTATCGCAGACACTCTCCGGCAGGTCGCCCTTTGGTCTGGCTGGGCACGAGGCTTGTGTGCTTGGCCGCGGCGTTGGCACTTGGCTATATGTCGGTGATAAGGAAGGTTTTGATACAGCATGTGGAGGCACGTGGAAATCATGGGACAGATGCGGGGGTGAGAAAACTCTCTTTGAAGCCAACTTCCTGGGTCAAACATCAGGACCACTTCGTCCACTACTCACCCAACTTGCAGGTATACTTGCCGCCGGCACCTAGCCTGACTATACCATATCCTACTCCGTCACCCGCTGCAACGCCTTTCGGTCGCTGTCCGGTCATGGTGCGAGCGCGGTCAGAGCTGCGTCACTACTCATGGCTCCGAGGCGTCGATGAATTAGTCCCGCTACCATCGCTCGTCCAGCTCCGCGCAGTGTAGCAATCGTCGCAGCTTCGTATCACGAGGGAAAAGGCTTGCCCGTGGCTTTAACAAAAGCGTTGACCTCATCATCCCTCACCACAAACTCCCAGCCAGCATTCTTACCTTCGGTCGCTGCCCGATAACCATATATATTGGTGAACCTCCAATTCATTCCATCATGTTCACTTCCAGGCTTTGGGACGAACTCCCACTCGATCCAGCAAAGAGCCGAAGATGAGCTGTAGACTTCTGTCTTGCGAATGGCAAGGAGGTCCAACCGCGTGCCCATGCCAGACTCAATGTTCTTGCGCATCTCGCCTTCGATGAAGCGTGCTGATTCGGCTTGCGTCTGCATTTGTTGTCAGTGAGTTCTGTCGAGAAGCCAGAGGTAGACCGACTTCGAAACGCGATATCTGTCCATTCGTGAAGAAGGTCACGCCTGGCCGATAGTGCTTCCCGACTTCGGCTGCGATCTGTGCCACGTCGTCTGGTGCAGAGCATGCCGGGGACGAGAAGAGCGCGGCATAGCACTTGACGAAGGCTTCAGCTTCAGCTTGGATACTCTGCGCCATGTTGAGATGTAACTGCAGCGGTCCAAGGGTATGCTCGGCCTTATGTACCTCTGATGGAGGCTGGCGGCGTCTCGATGTGTTGACCGTGGGAGGACGGAGTTCGAAGCTCTAAATTATCGAAGGTCCAGCTATGCTCTCACAACATGTCTCCTGATACCAGACATATGCTCATGATGGTGAGCTAAAACTTGTCTTGTTGCTGTGCGTGCTCTGTCATTGCATGGAGGTAGAACTTGGAGAAGGAGGAGGAAGGTCAAGGAGACGTGCCGACGACTCAGGCAGCAGTGGTCAAAGCGTCCAGATACAATCCTCACTCTGCACTCGTTGCGAGGCTCCTTACTTCACCTTGGGCACGGTGAGCTTCTTCTTCATCTGCACCGACAGACCTACTTCTACTTCTACATGAACAGTGGCAGTGTGAGAATATCTTGTGAAGGGCAATCTATGCAGGACCTATCCTTCGGCCCGAGATCGGCCGGTAGTTGGACTGTGTAAGCGGCATTGGCATACATGTGCATCTTGTCTTCACCACTGCAGCGTTCGATCGTATTTGATACTGGAATGACAGATCCAATGCAAGTCATAAGTTGTTGTGCTCTTATGACTAACTGATAACTACTTACCATCAAAGGCCAAACCAGGTTCCGATTGTCTTTGCAGCTATTCATGCCTAGGCGCCACTGTATCAGAAAGACGGCTTAAGCGATAACAACAAACAGGATGGCTCCTCCAACCGCCTACAACGCTTCAGTCCCTGACATCCCGTTCTTCACTCCTCAACACACCGCCTCCCCCGGCACACCCAAGGATCCGTACACTCGAGTGCCCACCCTCTTCACCCCATTACCCATCCGCTCCATCACCTTAAGGAACCGCATAATCGTAGCACCCATGTGTCAATACTCCACCGCCTCCCACGGCGCCCAAATAGGCCAACTCACAGCATGGCACGTCGCCACACTAGGACACTTCGCTATCAAGGGAGCCTCGCTCGTCTTCATCGAAGCTACGGGCGTCCAGGCAAATGGGAGGATCTCGCCTAACTGCCCTGGTTTGTGGGATGATATTCAGATCGCGGGCGTGAAGCAAGTAGCGGATTTCTGTCACTCTCAAGGAGCACTTTGTGGGATCCAGCTCGCTCACGCTGGCCGTAAAGCCTCGACCGTCGCGCCTTTCGTCGCTTCGAGGTTCGAGAAGAGGAGTATGCGCGCTACTACCGAAGTTGGAGGCTGGCCAGACGACGTCGTCGGACCCTCTGGCGGGGAGGATTTCGTGTGGGATGGCAAGGGAATGGAGGATGAGAGTGGAGGGTACTGGCCACCCCGGGAGTTGAGCATACGAGAGATTGAGGAGATGGTGGAAGATTGGAAGAAAGCTGCGCAGCGAGCTGTGAAAGCCGGGGTAGATGTAATCGAGATCCACGGCGCACATGGGTACCTCATCCACCAATTCCTCTCACCCATCAGCAACCGCCGCACAGACAGTTACGGCAGCTCCTTCTCCAACCGCACACGCCTCGTCATTGAAATAATCAAAGCCATCCGCTCCGCAATCCCCTCATCCATGCCCCTCTTCCTCCGGCTAAGTAGTACGGAGTGGATGGAGGAGACTGATATTGGCGAGGAACTCGGAAGCTGGACTGTAGACGACACCATCCGCTTAGCCAAGATCGCCAGTGACCTCGGCGTAGATCTCCTAGACGTAAGTTCCGGCGGCAACCACCCAGAGCAAAAGATAAACATGTTCGAAAGTAAAGACTACCAAACCCGCATAGCCGCTCAAATCCGACGGGAGCTGCGTGCATCAGCGGTGGAGAAACCGATGCTCATTGGGGCAGTAGGGTTAATCACGGAAGCGGAGCAGGCAAGAGATATAGTCGCTGGTGGGGCCAGCGATCGGGACGAGAAGAGCTCGAACGAGCATGTTCCGGAGCAAGCTGCTATTGGGGAGGAAGCCAAAGCGGCGGTGACCATGACAGATGAGAAGAGCGGCCAAGAGCCAATGGCCGATGCGATTCTAATAGCTCGACAATTCATGCGTGAGCCAGAATGGGTGATGAGAGTCGCGTGGAAATTGGGACTAGAGATCAATTGGCCGATGCAATTTGACCGGGTGAGGTTCCCGAAACTGTAGAGCGGTTACACCGCAGAAGGGATATCAACGATGTTCATCGACACAAATCGATGAATCGATACTCGTACATTGTAGTAGTACACCTGTCGTCGATGTCCGGTGACCTGGTCTCCAATATTGTACACACCTTTCCTTCTCTTGACGTGCTGCTGTCTCGCGTTGCCATGGGTAACGAGGAGTCGGAAAACACTAGTAAATTCCAGGAACAATCCTCCACCTAACCCTCCGACAATACTCCTCCCAATCCTTTCCATACTTCATGCGGCACTTCTCGTCGTCTCGCAGTGCGCGGTGCACGAGGAGAACGGTGAAATACATCTGTAAAGCTTGTCAGTCGTAGCTCAAGCCCACGTCCCTCCACTCTCTACCCCCCAAAACGAACGTACCATGTAGAAGTAAGTAATCGGAATCGCATAACCCTCCATCCCGTGATTCGAGACCAGGCGACTGCCGGCAAACATCACACTGTCCACGATCTTGTACCCAGATATTAGGGTGGGCAGGCAATAAGACCAAGAGAGCAGCCAGTCGCCGAAGTAGTTGATATGTCTGCTTGTGCCCCACCATCCCGAAGTCAAAAGCCTGCTGCCACTCCTCGTCTCAATGAACTTCAGATGCTTAACCGCCGGGCTATGGGGGTTCGTCCTGAAAGCATTCTTCTCCGAATTGCTTGAGCGAAAGATGTAGTATCCCGTCGCGCCGATAGCGAGGATAGCGAGGCTGTACCAAGGCCCTAGCATAACCGGATGAATGGAAAGGTAGCGGGCTTGCAGGGAGTAAGTGAAGGGGACCCAGACTAAGTCGCCGAAGGATAACATGAAGCCAAAGCCGTCGCGGGTTATGTCCATGGTTGTTAGGATTGCGGGTTCCATCCAGAGAGCGTCGAGGGTGTAGAGGGTTTGCATGCCTGTGACGATGAGGATGGAGTCGGTGACATAGCCGTAGGAACGATATTGCTTCGCCATGAAGCTCAGGTCCAGGATAATCCACCCAAGCATTCCTGGTCGAAGTTCCATAAAAGACTTGATATCCACTTCCGTGTTGAGGAGGGGGATGGTGATGCGAGGGTTGAGTTCGCGGCCAATGTACCAGTCGTAGATTATGTTTCCCGAGTGGCCTCCGGCGGCGAGTTCGCGTTGGTCCTTATTACCCGCTTTAACGCTGAAGGAGCGGAGGTAGACGTAGGTGGCGAGAGCGTAAGCGACGAGGATATTGCAGGTGAGGAGTTGGAGGTAGTTGCGGGAGATGAAAGTCCAGAGTGGGAAGTCTGGGCCTAGGACGAAGGTGCCGGCTGCACAGGTGAAGAGGGTTAGGAGGGCTGAGAGGAAGGCTGATCACCACCATCATGTTAGCGACTGCGCGCGTGTGTAATACTGTGGGTGTAAATATACCATTAAACCGATACTTCAACCTCCCACCACTCTCCAAAACCACTCCCTCGCTCTCTGTCGCCGGCAGTATCACATACAGCGCCAGGCTGATGCCATACCACGCCAATGTTCCCATGGCCGCCTCGAAGTTGACCAACCCAGCAAAACCAGGCCATCCGACCTCATGCTTCAATGTCTCGAGACCATGTTGCCACCCCGATTGCGTGGATGTATATTTATAAATAGAGGGCGAGGAGAAGAGTTTCTTGGGGGAGAGGAGGGCGGGCGCGGGGCAGCCGGAGACGTCGTTGCAGAGGAAGGCGAAGGCGTAGCAGGCGATGGGGAGGCCGAAGGAGATGAGCGATGCGCCGAGGGGACCGCCGAACTGTGAACATGCAATCGTCAGCGCATGGTGAAGTGTGAAGGGTCATGAGCATTGTTTTCGCACCTCGTAGCCATGTGCTTCGGTCTTGGTTGTTTTGCGCTCTGGTGCTGGCGCTGTTCTCGCAACCGCGCCGCGTTTGGTGGCCATGATCGGCCCTTGATTTCGCGTGAGTTTGTCAGTGGTGGTAAGGTGTGCAGTGGTGAGCGACGCGAAGAAACAAAAGTTGTCGCGAAAGTCGTACGAGTAAACACAATGATCTCATCTCGCGTGCCAAAGCCACGGAGAGGTCAAAGCTTTTGAACGGCATCTTTCGAATATAATGCACTCCTCCGTTCATCAACATCAACGCAGTTTGTTTCGTAGTAGTTGTGCTGTTAATTGTGCTATTAGTGATGGTGGAGTCGCGTTGAGACTGGCCGTTGTCACGCGCTGGGCGAGCGTGCGTAGCTCCACCCAGTCTTGCGAGTGGTATGGCTCCCAGTCCGGAGACGATCAATGGCTCGATGGGTTCCCATGGCATCCTTTGACCATGCGGACGACCATGAAAGACTTCAAACACATTTCAGCTCTGGTGCTCTAGATGCAAGGTGCGTGTCAGGTTGTTTTCAGCTCCACCCCGCCCTTCGCCTATTTTCCTGATGTGCAACTCCACGAGAGGCATGATAGCCAACACCGACTCGATTGCTGGCTTCTCTCTCCTCTCCTGAGCGACACCGACGCTTGACAGCTTTCACCTTTGATCAAAGACACCCGATTTTGTCCTTGTCCAAGAGGTCAAGCCTCCCACTCCACGACAATGGATTCCAGCAAAGGGCCCGTGACGGAGGCCTCCGACACTGGCTTCGTAAGCAGTGCTCGTTGCAGCGACAAGGGTGCTAAAGCCTGCATCAACCATCACGCTGAATGCTCGGCGTTCACCATTGCAACACGCGGGGAGGAGGGGAGCGTCCATCCTCCTCAGAACGAGAACCCAGACCAATGGGACTGTGATCTCTCAACCCAGACCAATGGGACTGTGATCTCTCAACCGTATATCGTCCGGTCGACCCGGGTGAGATCAGAGTCTTGGTCTTGGAACCAGGCGAGCTCGACCACCCACTTACAGCATCCCTGGAGTGCGTTGCCCTCGACAAGGCAAGGTTTGACTCTACGCAGACCGCGCATCATTATGAAGCCATATCGTACGTATGGGGCGAAGCTGTGTTCCCGTGTAACATACGGATGGTCGACTCCGGGCATCGGATTCAGATCACGCGAGCTCTGTACCTCGCATTGCAGTACCTTCGCCACCATACGGCAAAGCGCATGCTATGGGCCGATGCATTATGCATCAACCAGCCAGACGATGTCGAACGCTCAGCTGAAGTTCAGATCATGGGGCACATCTTCTCGCGTGCTGCAAATGTGTTGATATGGCTTGGCGAGAGCGAGCGGTCAGACGCGCTTGCGTTCGCAACAATGAGCGCACATGAATCTGTGAATCCCAAAAAGAGTGGAAGGGTACCAAGGAAGATCTTCTCGTGGCGCTCAATGAGAGGCTCCCGAGCGGCACGTCTTGCGCATGCTGTGGGACGCCTTATCAGAAGCCACCGCAAATTGAGGTATCGAGCGCGTTTGCCCTTGCGAAGATGGCTCAGCGCCCGTGGTCCTCACGGCTGTGGGTCGTGCAGGAGGCTGCCCTTGGAGCAACAACCAGGAAAAGAGTCGTAAGTGGACGGCATGAAGAAAAGTTTAAGACGTTTCTGTTAGCACTGAGACATCTTCTGAGACCAATGCTAGAAAGCAATAAGCATGACGCTTCGCATTGCGGAGGCGGAAACATTCGGGGTGCCGGCTCCTCACGCTCTTAGGAACAGCGAACGACTCTGGAATACGTTCGCTGTGTCTATTGACTGTTTTGATGCTCGAGGAGCACTTGAGACTGTAGTAGAACGCGCTGAAAGAAGATGTTCGGATGCGAGGGATAGAACATATGCGATGCATTCGTTGCTCCACCTGAAAGACATTGGCATCGATCCAGACTACTCCGCAGTGGTTGCAGACGTCTACCGCGAGTTTGTGGTTTCGTTCATGAAACACAGTAGCAGTCAGCCTTACTCCTGGGTTCGTTCACTCAGTCCCGGAATGGTCCTGTGTCTCGCCGAAAAAGATATGCAAACCTTTAATCATGACAGCTGGCCATCTTGGCTGCCTGATTTGCACCACCTAAGCGATCGAATTGCCAGGAAGCTGCTACTACATGGTGCTGCCAAGTACGACGATATGACTCAGTTCCGCTCGGGTTCATTCGCTTTCAGAATGTCGACTCATGATGACCGAATCATGGAAGTCAGAGGCAACGTATTTGCGGACATTCAGGATATCCTGGAGGATTCATCTTGGTCCAACGCTCGAGCGGATGGCATATCGCCCGATTCGTTCGTTCAGTGGTACACGCACTGTCGAAACTTTGCACGGCGGTGCCTTCCAGGAAAGAGGCACAGTACCACCGATATTCACGTATTGCTCACTTGCAATCTGCCTTATGAACTTCTGAATGACAGCTCGGCGCAAATTCATTTGCTTCGAATGTTTCGACCAAACTTGCAAAACCGCTGGCGTGCTGACGATGGCGAGTATCCCGAGTACTTCATGGAGAGGCTGTACTTGTTACGCATATCCAAGGGGCATAATGTGCTCGATTACGAACGAAAGCTTTGTTTTGTAAGCGCTGCAGGGCTCGTCGACGTCGCCTGGGTTCCAAAGAGCGCCAGGGTCGGAGATAAGCTCTGCGTTCTCAGCGGCGCACCCTACCCATTCGTGCTGCGATCAGAGCAGGACGGAAAATACAGCTTGGTTGGCGACAGCTTCACGCTGTATACCACCTTGATGCAAGCACTTGGCGGGCCCTGCCCTCTTGATGATGCTTGTTCGAGTGATGCTGCCAGGAAACAGGAATGGTACAATGACTGGAACACGGCGGTAGAACCAGTGAGGCAGTTGATAGATTATATGGCTTGGGTCGCCATACGGTAGCCTCAAGTTCGGAGGCCGCTGCAAAGGCGGTAACGTGGCTGCGCCAAATGTCAGCCACCCTGCTCCCCCCGCCTACTTAACCTAATCAATACTGATGTCAATTCAAGTCACCGAAGCCTAGCTGAGACATAGCGAAGCACAAATGACTCAGACGTCCACCATGCACGACTCAGGCATCTCTGCCCCATGCATTACGACAGTCCCAGTCTCCACAGTCATGCGCTTTCGATTACTGAAAAGATGCATACGGGTGGGCCCTTGCGTCTCTGAAGCTAGGTGTTGTAGCTATTGTTCTGGTCAATGCGGAGACGCGGTCTGGTGTTAGCTTTACAAATGCTACCGGTGACACTAAGCACATCATGACCTTGGGGTACGAAGCCATTGTAGACAAGGCCTTAACAAGCATCTGCGACGTAAGGGATGATTGCACCAACACCGGGAGTATTCAAATGGTGCATCCACAGATGCCTACAGCTTTGATCAAACCGAAAGGAAGATGACATTCTCTGCCCCAGAAGTCGACCCCTTGCGTACCAAAATCATCATCCGGGATGGTATTGTTCTCGGGCATTGGAACCGCACCGCATACCCCCTAAAAAAACCATGGCGCCCGAGCAACGAGACCGAGTCACTCTTTCGTCTCTCTGGCAGCAGGTTTCTGCCGCAACGACTTGGCTCCATGCCTTTGCACCTAGCGCAGTACATCTGGTCCACTCCGGACCAGATACACACCACGACGGTCCCTCCCACGACACAGACAACAATTCCGCATCATGCCGACGATGTCCGGGAGGCCAGGTCCTGGGATACCGAGCTTGAGGTGTCCGGCAACAAGAGCAATGAGACAGCGACTGTGAGCTATCAGCTGCGCTTGCGCATGGACCCCTCGCCGCACCACCCCATCACTATCGCTTTCTCCCAAAATGCAGCTTAGCCGCTTACAGCGACCACCCAACCTCAGGTATGGTCAGACGGAATAGCTCGGATACTCGGCAGCGTGTGTGAGAGACCTCCTGGACGAGAGAGTTCACATGAGCTTTTCGTGATCGGAGAGGGAGGGCATGGGCGAGGGAGGACCGAGGAGGCTGTGCCCTCGTCAGAGAATTTGCGCATAGTAATCAGCAAGATCGGCGAGAATGGACATCTGTCCCTTGCACAGAGCAAGGTGAGCAGAAACCTCCGTCGCAGGTAAGCGACAACATCCGCGCACTCCGAGCAGGGCAATAACGGCGGTTAGATCAACCTTTCTCGTGTTCGAAGAGTTCAGAGCTGGATCCCGACGTCGCTAGGAAACGAAACCGGATGACCGCTATCGAGTCCAGTCAGCGAGCGATGAGACAGCAGGTAGAAGCAATGGAAGCTAGACAGGACAAGCTAGAGCGGGCCCTCGAATCTACTCGTCAGAGCAGCGCCCACCAAGAAGCCTACTCGGTTCCTGGGTGTGGGACGACTGAACGTGGCGGCAGAAATGGAAGGAGCCGGGATGTACAGTATGTGGGATGTGCGTTAGCGTAAGGCAAGGGCATCGCAATCTTGTCCGCAATGTTACATCTGTATAGCAGAGAAGTCTCCACTCTCAGACAACCCAACCTGTGCACTGCGCTGTTGTGATCTACTGGAGGTGGCGGCCCACAAGTCACAGGTAATGGAGAGTGTGCGTCGAGGCGAAAGAGCCTCTGCGCTTTCTCTGCGAAGCAGATTGCTTTCAAGATGCCTGTGAGAAGATACAGTCGCTTGACTCGCCGCCAAATCGGTGGGACATCATAAGAAGGGTGGGAAGGACATTTGTCGGTTCCAGCAACATTGCTTGCGCCTTGCAGCTCAGACTCCTCTCGCTCTATGTCCCGCCCTCCTTGCCTTCCAAGCTCGCTTCATCCATCAATTCATGAATACTCTTCTTCCTGCTATCCCTTCTCGCCCTCGCCTCGCCAGCATCTTCAGCATCCCCGTCGCCCAACGGTATTGATATGTTACTGCCGGCCTTTACCGTCGCCTCTGTCGTCATGGAGCCTCCCGAAGATCTCATATCCGCCAACATCTCATTGACACTCAATTTCCTGCTGTCGCGCCGCTCGCGCTCCTCTACCAGATCAGGAAGCCGCTCAATTTTTGGTGGCCCTGCCTTCTCGGCTTCTTCGTGCTTCCCGAACTTGACGACCGCCCATCGTAAGCTGATGGACTGCTGCCATGCACCACCATCTCTCTCGATCTTGAGAGGCCTTCCGCGGCGATCCGTGCGTGTCCACTTCTGCTCGAGCATACGGATGAGGTCTGCACTGTGGGGCTCCAAGTAGGCGATCCGATCGACTTTGAACCAGCCCTCGAACAGGAAGGAACGACCACTTTTGCGGTTTTTGATCTGCTTGAAGATCGCAACTGGTGCGTTCGGCTCTCCGTGATAGTCCGACTTCGCTGGTTCTCCACCGTCCGTTACAGAAGCTGAAGCATCCTTAGTGACAGTTGGAGAACGCATGCTCTCTTCACCCTGGTTGGCTTGACCGTCAGTGACCGCCGTGCTTGCTTCATCGCCGGTCGGGTTGGCAGGTCGCTCGTCCTGTGATGCCGGAGGCAAGAGTTCCAGGCTCGACTTCGTGTAGAGGATGTTGTCGGCGTCCCAGCGCGGGTTGGCTCCATAGAACAGGAACAGATAGCTGAGCTTCCCAGGATTGGCCGCCGAATCGTGAAGCGTACGACTGACTGGCGCCGTGCTGAATGCACCACTGTTGTCATCTATGGGCCAAAAGTGCGCCTTCACCTCCTCCGGGCTGACGAGGTTGTCTTCTTCCTCAAGAAAGGGCGGCTTCTCGGGCTTCGCCGGGGACGCGTTCTCGTCGCCTGTGTTGTTCTCGGCCTTGTTGCGTAGTGCAGGTGGTACGTAACGTCCAGACATGCTGGCGGTGAGTATGGAGGCTACATTGAGTGGTTGTTGATGTTTGGTCAAGGAAGTAGAAGGAGAGGAGGGTGAGAGGTTTCTAGGAAAGCTGCCCCACTTCGCGACATTGACGCGAGATCACGCACAATCTTCGTCATCCGCACCAATCCATCACACAAATATCAAACCCCCCATACACCAACTGAAACTACGCGCCATCATCATGGCGCCCAAAGGCAAAGGTGGCGACAAAGGCAAGTCCAAAGACGCCGGCGCAGACAAGGGCGGTGGCAAAGTCAAGGCCGCCCAAAGCATCAACGTTCGCCACATCTTATGCGAGAAGCATGCGAAGAAGGAAGAAGCGCTCGCGAAGCTGAACAGCGGCGCGAAGTTCGATGAAGTGGCAAGGGAGTTTAGTGAGGACAAGGCTCGGGCAGGTGGCTCACTAGGCTGGAAGACCAAGGGCACGCTGATGCCGGAATTCGAGAACGTGGCATTTGAGCTGGAGCAGAGTACGACTGGGAACCCGAAATGGGGAGAGTGCAAGACGAGTGAGGGATATCATATTATCATGGTTGAGGGAAGGAAGTAGCAAGCCTGGTGGAAGGTGCGATATTCAGCCGCAATTTTCCAGCGATACTTGAAATGCGAACCTTCATATCCCAAGCTCATCATCGCTGACACACATGGTCTCCCAAGCAGAAGAGTCCGAACTCTGCCTACTCTGTAACTTTGAGAGTGGCGGCATCACTTTGCCTTTCTTCCGTGCAGCCTGGCGACCGTCTCCGACCAACTTTCGTATCTCGGATACCGGTGGCCTAGCGGGCTTCTTCGCGGACAGTGCGAGCTCGTCGTGGTCTTGGTCCGAGCAGTCGTCATCTTCGCTGCCATGATATTGCGACGCAGGCCTCTTCGTTCTGACCTTGCTCGCGGCGGCATCGCGAGACTTGCCCACGGCGGGGTTACGGACCACTGCCAGGGCATGACGAGGTTGCTTGTTAGCTGCAGCACCGAGTAGCGTCTTGAACGAAGGCCGGGTCGTCTCTTTGACGCGGACCTCTTCTTGTGCCGTATGTGGCCTTCCAACCGGGCTAAAGTCCTGCTTCCCCTCCCTCCGCCCAGCCGCAGCGACGACCATAGGAGTCTTCATAATCCACTCGCACAGCCCATCTTCCCACCGGAAGTTATCAAGCTTCCGCTTGACTTGCGGTGTTCGAGCTTTCAGCGGGCTGATGCCTTGCAGCAGGGCGTCTTCGATGTCCTCTGCAATGTCCATGCTAACTTTATCGTTGCGGGAATCAGCATACGCTGCGGCGTTGTTCGAAGCAAAGCCCTTCAGGAATTTGGATGAAGAGACATCCATGGACGTGGCCAATCGCAGAAGCTCCGTGCAGGTCGTCTTGAGGAAGTCATCCGCTGCTTCTTCGTCCCATCGCCGCATGCACAGCGCTACTTGGCTGATGAAGTCGTTGCCGAGTGTCTTGGTTCTATGAAAGCTCTTTTGACTCTCTCTTAAGTCTTGTGTGCGAAGGATGAATGCCAAGTTTGCTTCCGTTGATATGCTGGTAATATCTGAAGGACTTTGTGTGTCGTTCTGTAATCCTAAAACCAGGCTGCTTAACAAGAATGACGCGGTCAAGTCCAGAACGCCAGCTTGTCGCTGCGATTCGCCGAACTTCACGACCGCCAAATGAACATGAGTCACGACCTCTCGCAGACATTGGGCAATGCTGCTCGGCGCACTCCATCGCCCGGGTTGCGTGTCAGTGCTGCTCTGGGTAGTCGCGATGGCTGTAAGGAAGACTGATGTACGCTCGAAGATCTCCTGGATCTGCCTCTCCTCTTGCTTTGCGCACTCGGCCGTGCTATCCTGACTATCCAAGGCTGCTCCAACGCAGTCACGCAGGAGCGCTGTAGCCTCCGCTGTCTCCCCAGGGCGCATCATCGACTTCAGAATCTGGCTCCATACCTCCTGTTTCGAGCACAACCATGACAGGGTTATAGATTTGCGCAGTAACAATAGTCTCAGAGTCCGTAGGTGGAAAGCATTACAGTCGTACAGTCCTGCAAAGCTCGATAGTTGCTCCAGAGCTGCGCATTGCTCAATCTTCTTCGCGCCTGCGAGCCGGCTCTCTATCAAAGCTTGACCTTCGGCAACAGCATTGCACTTGCCACAAACACTGACAAGTGCGTCAATCACCGAGCGAGGCAGCAAACCGTCCTGTATCGCGGCTTTGATGTTGTGCACACCGTGAGCTCGTACCACCTCGCGCAGTCCGGACCAGCCGTGGCCGCTAATCCCGAGGTCTTCCAGCTCTGCGTAGATCTCGTTCCCTGCATCCTCGTGCTTCTCATCGTCGTCGTCTTCTTCGCTGTCCAGATCGTTCTCGTACTTGATGTACTCCGGCACCTTACGCAGACAAGCAGCCATCAATGAAGAGGGTCCAGTCCGGGGCTCCGGTACGCCAGGCTTTGTGGCGAGGAGAAAGCTTTCCAGTGCAGAGATGAGGTTGGTGTACGCCTCCTCAGCAAGGGAATTTGGTTTGATCGCTAGCTTTCTGGGCTTCTTAGTAAGCTTCGGTTGATCACGTAGATACGTAGGAGACCGAGCGTCGCCATTTACATGTTTGGTGTCGCTGCCCGGTCGCAGCATTCGTTTCAAGAAAGGCGTGGCCAGTCCCATCCCGTCTCTACGCTGGTTCGCAGGTTGCTGTCTGCCTGATGATACATGGCTTCGCTTTGCTTGCGTCTTTTCACCGTAAGTCCGTGCTTCGGTACGTGCAACTGGCACCGTTCCTGGAAGCCATTCCGGGTCCTTGGACGGAGAGGCTGCTGTGATCTCCGACTGGCAGCTTTGCCTGTGAGAAGCCAAATCAAGCACTTCTTGACTCTCTTCCAATTTGGTGTTCTTGGCTTGAGACGGCAATCTATTCGCTGAGGCTAGCTTCTGCAAGATACTGATGCGCGATGTTATGGTGCGTAATAGGCGGTTACAGCGGGAGGCGGTCCATGGTATATCCGCATGTTCATAGCTGGCGCGTTTGCGCTTGCCACCACGCTTCTGGACGGCTTCCCCAGCGGTAAGATGTTCGATAGAATGCTCCATATCGGTTCATAGTTTTGCGATGCCATGTGGTCGAAATTCTGGATGTTGATATGTTCTCGGGCCCGAAGCGGTTGCTGTGGCAATACGTGCTGAATAAGCGCTCTTGAGGCTTGAGTCCGTCCAAGAGGGTCTGCCATCCTTTCCATTCATCCTTCTGCGTACCTGCGATCAAGTACAACTACCTGTGGTATGAAGAGTCTGCAGCGCTGTTATCCAGCGAATCGCAGCTGTCCCCCTCAGGCTACGCCGCAATGGCGTAGGATACCTCTTTTTCAGCCGCAACGGGGCGTACTGGTTGTATGAGGCATGGCTCCGCCTCACTGCCACCTCCAGGTATCTACCATTCCCTTTTGCATTCTCATTCCCCTTTTGGGGTTCGACACATTAACTCACAGATCTGTTCTCGACCGTCGAGACTCATACGAAGCGCACAGCATTTCCCTACTGCGCAAGCCTCGCTGGGACTACCAGTGCGGTACGACGAAAAAGGTTCCAGCCTTCCAAGCCATGCCGCGCAAGAAGAGATGCAAACCCAACGTCGTGTACAAGCCGGGTCCTATGAGCGATGAAAGCCGCAAAAGCAAACGGCGATGCAGGAGAATTTCCCGGCATGATGGATTAGCTCATCAATCTCCCACACCAGCTGGCAGAATGCAGAGTAAAGGGGAGCACAGCCAAGCGGTGGCCCTGATCAACCAGATTGAGATCGTGTCAGAATGGAAGTTTTCTTGCGGAAGCTACCCCTCTGGCCTGTACAAGTCACTGGCGGACGGCGAGATTAGGGTCCTCATCTTGGAGCCCTGGAGAGTTCGGTACTCCTCTCGTTGCGACGTTGCAGCACCTCGTTCTGAACGGCCCGACGGGCCTTGACGGGTACGAGGCTATCTGATACGCATGGGAAGAGCCAGAATTCCCTGACGACCTCCATACTCCAGGCTACGGAAACCGGAGGATAACTAAGACCCTTCATACCGCTCTACAGTACATTCGCCACCCCACCGACACCCGACGACTGTGGGCAGATGCTGTATGTATCAATCAAGATAACAACGACGAGAGATCGATTCAAGTAGCCATGATGGGCGGTATCTATCAGTACGCGGCACGAGTACTTGTATGGCTTGGAGAGAGCGAACAGTCTGATGCTCTTGCATTCGCTTCTTTGTCCGCATGGAAACAATTTCGTTGTACGCTCGACTCTGGCTTCCCGACTTTGGACCAGATCGGAACCCAGCTTGAGAAGACAAACACGTGTCAATGTCGCAACCAGAGCTTTCACGGGTCTTCGAACTCGGTTGCCTCTGGAATAATAGCAATTGGAAAGCTTTACCGCCGGCCCTGGTTCTCGCGATTATGGGTCGTGCAGGAGGTCAAGCTCCCAGATTGGGAAACCCCAATTCTGGCAATGAGTGGTCACCATCACTTTGACTTCAGAGACATGGAGCGTGCGCTAATGAAATGCGAGGGGTTACTGTTTGCCAAAAGGCAGCAGCGCGCGTCGCAAGCCGAAACACGCGCAATGGATGATATGCTGAGGCGTCTCCGGCAATCTTTGCAAATTGCGGATCGGTACTCTAGCGAATGGACTCGGTTCACAGCCTGGAACTCAACTTACGCAATGTTAGACTGTTCAGACTTGAGATGCCTGGATCCCCGGGACAGGATCTCTGCACTCCACTCTATGCTGCATATGGACGAGATTGGTATCCCAGCAGATTACTCACAAACAGTTGAGGAGGCTTACGGTGCTTTCGTGGTCGCTTCCTCACGCCACACCAAACCTACGCCCGACATCCAGTTCCCGGCGATTTTCCTTGCTCTGGTCGGAACTGAGGAAGCACATGGCCTGGAATGCTGATGGATCCCAAACTTCCATCGTCTGACGAAGAGGTCCGAGGCGAAGTTCAGACTGTACGTGCAGGCACGTGATGGCATGGCTCGTTGTTTCGCATGGGGACCCCCGACTTGGCGTCACTGCCCAAAAGACAGCTCTGCGCTACTGTTCAAGGGCAAGACTTTCGGTGCCATCTGCAGCATCATGGGGAAGTCGGCATGGCCTCGACCCATCGGCTCAAGCAAAGGCAGCCCTGAAGAGCGCGACATCGAAAACGCTGTTGACTCTTTCTCGGCTTTCAAATGCTTCGTACGTGACCATCTAAGAGCCAGGCATTCGACTATCGAAGATGCCCACCTAGTGTCGCTCCTGAGATGCGATATTGGCTGCCTGCGGGGTGAGCGGAAAAGTTTGCAGGCTTTCGAAGCGGCAACGAGCCAGGGTGACAGCGTGGAAGGAGGCCTGAACAATGAAGCAGGCACGAGGAAGTTTGCGCACCTGTGCTTAACGAGAGATGACAAATTAGTAGACTACGGAAGGAAGCTGTGTTGTATTGAAGGCAGTGATGACTTTGTTCACGTTGCATGGGTTCCCAGCAACGCCCAAGTCGGTGACGAGATGTGCATTCTTAGCGGAGCTCCTTACCCGTTCGTAATTCGTCGTCGGGACGACGGAGCATATACGCTGCTTGGTGAAAGCTTCACTTGGCTGACAACCCTGAAGGAAGCCTTGGGCGGAAATCGAGATGCCGGCGAGTCGCGGCTAGCTTTTACGGGTGAACCGAGCGACTGGTCGCGCGAGTGGTACAACGACTGGCAGTCTTGCAATCGAGAGATGAGGCATCTGAAGCGTGGTATGGGGTGGATTACTCTGCGATAGTCAAGCGGGGCCGACTGCCTCTTTGGACTTTCGGAACAATATGGGACTGCTCAGTAGCCTTAGTTCCCTTGCCATTCACCGAGAAAGACCGTCGGGATCTGGCCGTACTGCAACGACTCATTGAGTGCAGCGGCGGAACCCAGCGGATCACATGCTACAGTCTCCCTCGCCCAATACTCGTCCACCCCCCAACATCCCCAAAACTCATGACCTTCCCCTCCGCTCCAAACCTCCCTTGTGGAGCCCACCAATCTCGACCCACAGCAATCTCAGGTCGCCACCCCAGGATAATCTTCAACCTCTCGTTCAGCTTGCCCTCCAGAAGATCCGAGACTAAGATCCCAACAGCAGGCGAACACATAAACCCATGCCCGGACCCACCGACTGCAAGCGTCAACGAGGTGTATTCAGGATGCTGCCCAAGGAGGAAGAGTCGATTAGGCGTATCCGCATCCCAGCAGATCCTCGCATAACGGAACTCGCGCTCTGCCAGCTGCGGCATAGTTTCACGAAGGAGGCGCCGCATACGGTGTTCGGCTTCGATAGGTATTTGCTCCTTGGCGAAAGGAACTGAGCGCATGTCCTCGCAGCCTCCGTGAACGGATTTGACGAGATTGATATAGCCAGGGTGTTCATCGCAGATCTTGATCTCATGTTTCGCTTCGTCGGGCTCCATGAAGAAGCCGCGGTCCATGCCGTACAACACAGGAAGGTTGCGGTAGAGCTTCGCTTCCTCTGCGCTGAGAGGGATGTGCGCTAAAGTCCAGGCTGTAGGGCGGAGTTGCTGTTTGAAGTCTAGGAGAAGATCACTGCTTGCTCCTGCTGCTAGAATGGTCCGATCGGCCGTGTGCTCGACACCGTCTGCGGTTTTGACGCCGACAATGTCGGTCCCGGCTTGATTGAAGAGTAACTCAGTCACCTTGCCTTTCTCTCCAGTCACATATTGCACACCCATCTCCTGCGCCTCAGCATGCGTATCATGCAACGCCGCTCTCGCAGACACCCATCCAGCGTTCCGTTTCCGCCAATACCCTCTATACCCTGGAAGATCACCAGTAAGCACGCCCTCCGGCATCGTCTTGCGGAAGTCGTCCGCATTGTTCAGAGGAACCCAGTTCTCCGGATGACCCTTGACACTCTCAGAAACCTTTGCATAAGCATCGTCGCCGACAGCGGTGTAGATGAAGCCTGTGGGGTGATAGTGCGGCTTGTAGACGGAGTCGGTCTTCCATACTTCGGCCGCGAGGTTCTCTATGGTGTTCCAGGCGTAGGCCTTGTCGTCGTCGGTATCTGAGGCTGGGTCTTCCGCTGTTCGGTGTTTCTCAGCAAACTAGCTAGGAAAGGGCTGTAGAGGGGTTGGCGGAGGTGGTTGGCTAGCTAGGATAGCCTTGTGCGACGAGAGGCGGAAGTCTCATACTTACGTTCTTCGCAGATCTTGTTCAGATCGTTACCAGCGGCAATAGCAGAAGGGAATGTCTGGCCATCAAGAACTTCAATGTTTGAATACCCTCTCGTAGCTAGGCGGTAAGCTATCGCTGAGCCCCAAGTACCAGCACCGATGATCAGAACCGAGCTGTCCTTCTTCAACGCCGCCATTTGACCTTCGTAGTACCTGACTTGTTCTTGCAGTTTGCAGAATCGGAGCATTGCTCGCGTTGGACAACTCTTCCACTACGGCCAGGTACGATGCTGCGTGACGTAGCAAGTACCTCATATGGTCCCACTGCTTGCCCGGCGCCTACACTCTTTGCCTGCTCGGCCACCATCTGATCACTTCACCTGCTTCCTCAACTCCTCAATCCCAGCCTCCAACCCTTTGACATCAGCACCCATAACCGTCCTACAGTACCGCCCTCCATACATCAACACGAGAACAGGGAGCTGATTCGGAGCAAACTTGAACATATCGCTGGTGTCGCTATTGAAGTCCATCAGGTAAAATACCACGCCATCTCTCATATGCCGTGCTGCGACGTTTTCGTACTGTGGTGTAAAAGCTTTGCATGTCGGTGTCGAGCTGTTGCAGACGAAGATCACCGTCGGTTGATGTTCGGAGGCGGCGACGGCGGCATCGTGGCCCGCGCGGTCGTCGATGAAGGCTAGATTTGCTTCTGCCATGGGAGTCTTCGATATGAGTACTATCCTACATACCTACGAGGAGCCTCCAGTGTACTATATAGTGAACGTCTCCTCGTCCTCGAACTCTCACGAACATCCTTCTCGCCGAGGTGGACGATGATTGGCCGCGCATAGTGACGTACACATTGTGAGCTTTGGAGCTCCATCGTCGTTGCGTCTATCAACACAGAACGATCGTAAAAGCAGTATTACTACAGGACTGGCACCGCTAGTTTAGGTATCTTGTTCCCTTCCTCCTTGACCAACGCGGAAGACAGCCACCACCATGTCTGCCTCACCACCCGCTCTGGGTAAGCTCATACGCATGCGAGCCCTCAAGAAGTCGGAACTACCAACCCTACCGGCGGAAACCGACGTGGACTTCGCAAACAAACATACAACACCGCCATTGCAGCAGTTTGTCGCCGACGCACTGGAAGAAGCGGAGGATTTCATGACGAAGTACCTCCCAAAGCAGTTCAAAGTCAAGAACGCCAGCAAGCCGTCCCCACCATCGTCAGCACCAGTAGAAGTACTCTCCCATGATATAACAGCGAACGACTTACCGAAAGAGACACGATCAGCAGGCGCAGGAGCAGAGACCTGGTTTGCTCGAAAAAGCATCCACGAGAATGCTTCCAAGGAAGGGACAGCAAGCTGGGAGGAGTTCGATCAAGGTCTTAGGGCAGATCATAGTCAGCATGAGATGGAGTACACCCCGGACGTTCAAGATGCCTATAGACTCATCGACTGGGACGAGGAGCTCTCGAGCATGGGACGAAAAGCCGGCTCGTGGGAGGATATTGACATGAGCGTAATGGAAATGGTGCACAAAATCCCCCCTCCGCTTAACGATCGGGTCTTCCCAGTCGTTGTCATCACAGCGAAGAAACCCGAAGAATTCATCGTCGTTCAGATACCAATCGATACCTCAGAAATCTCGACAGCGAAGTACAGTCCGGATAGCAAGTACCAAGTGGGCATGTACTGCAGTATCGAGCGCGGCGAACTCGTCGACGGCGGAGCGAAAGTGAAATGGCAGATGGCTACTGCCAGCGATGCAAAGGGTGTTCTGCCTATGAGCATTCAGAAGATGGCTGTGCCTGGGGCCGTAGTGAAGGACGTCGGACTGTTTATCGGATGGGCCGCGAAGAGGCGGCAAGGGAAGGCTTAATGCTATGTTGTTTCGCTGATTTGGAGATACCCATATTGCACCCTTCTTTTCAGGAATCACTACGCCAAAATCCTCTCAATACCTCGAGCAGCAAGGATACCTTATTATAAAGCCCATCTGGTCCTTTCCCGCCTTAGCTCGCTTTCGAAGCTCACCCTCACGCGCCGTTCCCATCCAGTTATGACATGACCATTTCGGCATCCTGGCAACCTCGCAAATGGGCCTGTAGGTAGTCACGCCTGCTGAACGCTTTACCACAGTTGGGACAAAGTGCCTGCTCGGTCCCGAAGTGCGTGGCTCTGTGTCTATCTCTCGTGTCTCTGCGGTCGAAGCCTTGTTGGCATACGTCGCAGGCGAACTTCGATTTGGCTTCGACGCCTCCGTGGACTGTATCTTGATGTCTGCGAAGCGATGAAGCTTTGCTGAAGGACTTCTGACATCGCTCACAGAAATGCTGAGGTACGGCACGAACGATCGTGGCCTGTTGCTCCGCTTGCATCATGTAAAGCATCTCCGCAACAGCATTATGGCTGCTCTCCTTGGCAAGACCCTCCGCGGTCTCGAGTTGAGCGTTGTCGAATCTCCCACGAGCGGTCAGATACTTCACTATGTCGTAGCGGCCGTTGCTTGCCGCGCTCTCGAGAGCCGTCCTGCCTTTGACCTTTGCGCCAGGCGCATGGAGGTCTGCACCAGCATCAAGCAGGCACTCAGCTATCCGAATGTAACCACCCTCAGCCGCAAGTTGGAGTGCAGTCGCGCCGTCGCGGACCGCTGGAGGTGCATTGGGATCTGCACCGTAACGCAAGAGAAGGTCGAGGATGGTCTTGTCGCCAACTTGGGCGGCCATCTGTAGTGGCGTCCGCTTGATTGTTTGACATGCTGAACGATTGACATTGGCGCCGAAGTCGAGCAGGAGTTGTATCATGTCGAATTGCCTGGACTGAATAGCAATGAGAAGAGCTGTCTGGTGGCAGGAGTATCCATGATATCTTCCAAGGAGACGACCCATTGACTCTTCTTCATGTCCGTGGTACACGACGCCGTCGATGGGCGCACCTGCCTCTAGGATCAACCTGGCCATTTCACAATTTCGGCCGTCATCGATGAGCACCGCAATACCGAGAGGCGCAAGGTCATCCATCGGAAACTTGCTAAGATCCGTGTCCCACCACCACCAGCGACTATATACGGACCTCAGCCGCACGCTTGCGTCCACGCCGAGTTCCAGCAATGCCCGGACTCGCTTTCCGTTCTTTTGTGTAATTGCTATCAGCAGAGCGTTCCCACATATCCTGGTTGCCTCGGGCCTTGTCAATCGCTCCGCGCGCGCCACGCGAAGATACTCGACCAACATATCGAAGTAGGGCGAAGCGTCATACGCTGCTGCATGGGCGAGAGCCGAAGAAGGATGACTTATCGCACCATGTGCCAGAAGCAGGTCGAACAGATGCAAATCGTGGGCCCTCATAGCGCCTAGCAAACACCCATCCCCTTCGTCCACCACACCAAGGCGAAGAAGGTGGGTCACAGTTTCCAGCTTCTTCTCGCTGGCTGCGGCCTGGAGGGCGCCGATGAAGCAAGTTCCCAATGTGCGTAAGTCGTCCACAATCGCCAGATCACCCCATGCCGCCGCCAACGCATCGGCGCTTCTGCCGTCGTCGGAAGTTGCCAAGTCCTCCACCACCGTACAACCATGGTCGATTAATGCGCGCACGAGCACGGGATTACGGTTGCGGAGAGCAATCACGAGGGGGTCATAGGTCACGGTTTGCAAAACCCTGCCATCGTGGTGGTTTCTGAAGAGCACACTGTGATCTCGTTGAGTGCATGCACCAGCCTCGAGGAGCGTCACGGCAGAGTGTGTACGATCTCTTTGAACCGCGAAGACCAAGGCGTATGCCAAGGTACAGGGATCGATGCTGTGAACACGCCCTCCACAAAGGAGTTGGCTCATAGCCTGGGCGTCACCTTTTCCTGCAACCGCCGACAAAGCGGAGCGGAAGTGGTCTTCCTCTCCCATCCGGTCAGTGCAACCGTGTTCTGCGAGCGTTTGAAGGAGATTGACATCTTCCAAGTAAATTGCTTGTGCGAGCGGTGTCGTGCGGAAGTGGTTGGAGTATTCCAGGGGCCCCCTTTGATCGAGCAGGGAGTAGACGAGCTCCAGATTCCTACTCTCCATTGCGGCTGACATTGTGTCGTTTGTGTATGCCACATTGTACCGCTTTAGCTCCTGAACGACCAAGACCTCTCCACGTTGTACGGCAATGTCAATCAAGCGAGCTGGTACCCTTCTCTCTTTCCGTGCTCCCAGTGAGTCTCCATAGTATGTATCTGGTAACTCGCCTTTAGCTTGATCGCTTAACGCTTGGTCCAGATCCACACCGGCAGCATACATTTGCTGAAGGACTGTAGATATGGTGTTCCGGTCGAGACTCTGAAACACCTTGTGGAACACGCCTTCGGCTAGCCAGATACTCTTCTTGTGTTGGATGCGCGCTGCGATCAGAAGAAGCACAAGATCGACGTTTCCCGTGTTGATAGCGTTATACATGAACACGTATCGAAATTTCCCACCAGCCCGCAGAAGCATGTCCACTAGCTCACAATCAATGTGCGAGCATTCTGTCGAGTGGTCGAACGCCGGCGCGTCCACATCCATGCGTTCTTGCTGAGCAACGGAGGTATCGACGGCTCTCGAATCTTGTAACAGTATCACGCGCTCGAGAGCGCCGAAGCCCCTGGTATCATGATGAGCTTTGTTCGCGTCGGATCCAAGGGACAGCAGCAGCCTTGTTAACCGTAGATGACGCAGCATCGCTGCTCGTTCGACGGGCGTGTAGCTGTAGTCCTCAGCCACGCAAACGATCCCGTTGACGTCGATACCCATGTCGGGCCTCTGCGCGACCCTCTCAACAGCATCACAGGCTCCGGCTTCGACTGCGCATCGGAAGAAAGTCTCCGCCATAGGCTTAGTGAGCGCGACTCCAGCTAAACTGCCCTGGAGCGCTCGCGAGGGTGGCGTCTGGCGGAGTAGTGCAGACATCGGCTCCTTGAGGTACTCGTATATCATCGTGATAGGAAGGTTTCGGTCGAAGCCCGTCAGATTGTTCGTAGCGACGTATGTCAGAATGTGCAGCTGGGCCAAGCTGTATTTCCCGTGGCCAGATGGTCCACTGGACTTGCTGGGTAAGAACTTCTTGACCACCGAGCTCGGGAAGAGAGACTGCAAATGGGGAAGTACCACTTTCGTGAAGTTCGCCGCTACTGCTTGGGACACTTCTCCCTGTTGGGCTCCCCTGCCAGTCAGAGTACTATTGGCGGGCTCATTGATGAGGTTCGGACTCGACTCGTCGTTGTCGTTGTGCTGGGAAGCCGCCAGATTTGAGGATGGCGGACCTAGTTTGAAGGCCTCGAGCATGCGAGAAAGCTGTTCGAAAGGAAGCTCGATCGAGCTAACGTTCATTGCGGGCAAATGGGACGAGCTGGGCATGCCTACGTACACATTGATCAGCGAGGTATTTCTTTGTTATCACGTGAAGATGATGTTTGCACATACCTGCGAACGGCTCATCGTTTGAGCGCACGAGGGCTCAGTACTGTGAAGAATTCATCTGTGCCATCGCTGTAAGCCGACGTGTATGTCCAGTCGGACAATGTGGACTTCGTTCGCCCTTTTGTAATGCGTTACGAGGAAAGGTGAGCTGACTTATCTTCTCAAGGCTGCGTCACATGACTTTGGCGGTATCTGCAGGGCCTTCATGCAAGAGTGCCCGCCTCTTGCTGATTGGCTCGCATATTAGATCTCGCTACCTTGCCGCTGGCGGTGCCGGTGACCGTACCACCACAGCCTTACCCAGACGTCACCACCTCGCAGTTGATGCGCTGGCGGTGCATAGATGCAGAGGGTGCGTTAAGTGCAGCATCCCGTCGAGGTCTGGCGGTTCTGTGCTTGGAAATAGATGTCTGGTTCGCATCATCAAACTGACGGTACAATATGTCAACCGCCGTCTGACGGGTACTCGCGGCTTTCGGGTTGTCGCGCTCGGCCTACGCTACAGCTGAGGACGTGCTGCCAGTTCCCGCATGGCACTGTTTCTACGTCTTCCAAATCGAAGTGGCGGAGCAGACGAAGGCTTCATTTGTTCCAACACCTTACAGAGTTCCGACGCATGATGATCCAGATGAAAGGGTGCAGATTGGCAAGCCGGCGGACACGTCAAACCTGCCTCTTTGCCACTTCCGAGCTTCCCGGTTACTCTTGGAGTACACCAGTTCATATGAGGCCGCGATCAAGGAGAACCCAATCATATTGCAGATCTTGTTGCCTTGATGCTAGTAACGTGCGATTTCTCAGTTCTTGAAACCGAAGGTAGTCCCAACAAGATCTGCGCTTTGCACATTTCGTCCGCGCTGATGCAGGCGCGTAAGGCACTCACGAGGCAGTATGCAAAGATAAGAAAGTCTGACAGAGTTCTTTCCTGTGCGGCGCTCCGCCTAGGCTCCTGTTGGCGTCTTGCGCTCGGAGTTAGCACCTGGCAGCGTCTGGCCAGGCTGTAAAGGCTAACTTGTTTCACCTGCATCATTTGTTCTCTGCGCCGACAGCGTGGCAAATGGCAGCGGGTATATGCCTTCCTGGTTCCGGAACCTCAGGCGAATGACATGCCGGACTCTCGTCGAGCCGTGGGTTTTCTACTGATTAGCGGACATTGTGGTGGCTGGATCGGAGATGGCGGAACTGAGACCAATTTTGTCACAGCGTCCGGGCCCATGGGCAATGAAACAGCTGGGTATTGGGTTAGCTTGGTCTGGTTCAGGTCCATGTGTGCAGACTCACCACCTCCGCTTGTTTCGGTTGGCTACAGCCGCATCTACGGGGGCTCGCGCTGCTGAGCCGACATTCGTTTTGGAGACCAAGGCTGAGCAAGTCGGCGTCGCCAGCTGCTCGCCCACTTTCGCCAACCTGCCAGACTCGACCACAAGATGCAACTGGAAGACATGCGTATGCGTACTACCCAGGTGCTGTTCCGTTGAACTTCTGTCACCCGCCTGCAACGAGATTCAACGTGAGACTTCTTCGACAATTTGAGCTTATCAGGCTGTAGTAGGTCGCGTTCTGTCCAACCCTGCAGATTGACTTCCCTGGCGGCATCAGCTGCTGTCCAGAGGTTCTATCCAAAGCTTTCGTCCGTGTTCGTATGCGCCCCTGTCGTAGGTGTCGTCTTCATGCAGGCCTTCGTGCTGTCGATGCCGACATCCAGTAGACGTCCGTGCTTGCGACTCTAAACCCAAATCTCAATTGACCATAGACTATGACCGACGGTGCACGAGAGCACCCAGCACAGAGTGATACCTGTGCTGACAACCCAACGGACCAGGCGCAGATAGTATAACATCGTGATTGCGTCACACCCACATGTCTGAAATCACTCATTCAATTTCTCATGAAGGCTCTGTATGCAGTGAGTGTCCTCGCCCATCTTAGCCAGGCCATGGGCCATAATCTTCTGGTCTTTCGCTATGCTTGAGGCATGCGTCGGCTTGTGTTCCCCTACTACAAGTCACCTTTGCTCCGAGCTAGTAGGCGAAGAGGTCAGGGGCAAGGTGTATAAGTTAATAAGAACACTACTCAATCGGTTCGTTGCAGTAGCCTTAAGACTGGTTAAGAAAGGTAAGCTACACCGTTCGACGGGTAGAGTAGCGGAAAGGGCTCGGCTAGCTATAACCCAGGCGATGCATAAGAGACGCCGTCTTCACCGCAGCCGGCGTGTGGAAGAGTATCGTTGGCTGTTTCTGTCGCTGTTGGGCCGCACTTGAGTTGAAGCTCATGTGCTGCTGGGAGCGACAACTGTGAGGCTAAGACCGGTTCTTCGAAAAACAGGCCTTTGCGATTAGGAAATGCTGCCCATAGCTGATAGAAAAGGGACCATCACGGCACATAGTATTCAATAGTGGCAACGTCTGTCTGTCTTTCTGTCCATCTTTGTAACACGTCCGCTTAAACTGTAAGGTGAAGTGACCTCAGGTCGTGTTGATGCAAAAGGCAGGAAGTGAAGTTGTCCGAGTTTCGCATCTCGGAACCTCGCAGCCGACGGCCACCCCCACCAATCGCAACGCCCCTCTCCAATAATAAACACCAGAAACCTTGTGCTGCAAGACCGCAACTTACTCCTTTCGCAGCCTTGTCGACACCACCACGAGATTCTCTCTTGTATCGCATACACTCTCACATCACTCCGTCTTCTCGACCAAAAAGACAGACAGCGTCTAGCCGCTGAGCCGCAAAGATGGGAGAGTCACGGTACGGCAGGCTCCAAACACACAGTACAGCGTTATGGCTGCATACTGACGGTGCTTCACAGGCAAGAGCTGTTAGCATGGCTCAACGGCCTCCTCCAGCTCAATATGACCAAGGTCGAGCAGTGCGGTACTGGGTACGTATTCCCTAACGCTCACTTTCACCACCCATCCACCAATGCCCTCCCCTTCAATCACTCCCACTCCAAACACTTCGTAAGTAGACGAGATATATGGATATATCACTAACTCCCTCACCTCTTGTGATACAGCGCCGCCCTCTGCCAAGTCTACGACAGCATCTACCTCGACATCCCCATGTCGCGCGTCCGCTTCAACGCCGCGGCCGAATACGCCTACCTCGAGAACTTCAAAATCCTCTCCAACACCTTCCGCAAACACAACATCGACCACCCCATCCCCGTCGAGCAACTGGTGAAGTGCAAAATGCAAGATAATCTCGAATTCCTGCAGTGGACGAAGAGGTATTGGGACCAATACTACCCGGGAGGCGACTACGATGCGCTCGCTCGGCGGAAAGGGACAGGTGCGGGAGCAGCGCCGAAGATGCCCCCCAGTGGATCGAGGACGTCAGCGGCTGGTGGTGGTGGGGGCATGGGAGCTAGTACACGGAGGCCGGCGGCTGCTGCGGGGGCGCCGAGGGCGAGTAGTAGGCAGACTGGGGGTGCAGGAGGTGGAGGAGCAGCAAGCGCGGTGCTGCAGCAGAAGAACGCCGAGCTCATGGAGACGGTGCAGGGACTGGAGAGGGAGAGGGACTTCTACTTCAGCAAGTTGCGGGATATCGAGTTGTTGATCCAGCAAGCTATGGAGGCGGATCCGGCGCTGGAGGAGGACGAGGGGAGTTTGTTGAAGCAGATCCAGACGATTCTTTATTCTACTGAGGTGAGTGAGACATCTAACCCAGAGGGCTGAGGGGTGGAATGGGAGATAGCAAATGGTGGCGAGAGTGAGTGCTGACTCGACTGTGTGATGACAGGAAGGATTCGAGATACCCCAAGAAACCGAAGGCGCCGAGGGCGCGGGCGAGGAGGAGACATTTTAAGTATGATACCAAGCATGTGCGAATGACAGGCGTTCAGCGGGTGGCGGTCGCATGGGTGGTGCTCCCTCATCACAGCGAGCGACAGCTCGGTAGATCGGCAGAGGTAGGCACATAGACGTGCGTACTGACACCCAAAAACTAGCTCGTGTACGAATGCATCTCAAGACCACCCCTGTCTTCCTGCAGCTCCTCGTATCGGCTTCCCAGTTAAGCACGTATCTCAATTTAGCAGCCAAACGATATCGGCAATTTTCGTTCCTCCTGCGGACCACGCTCCCGCCCAACCATATACACCCGGAGACCTCACATCCAGCTTCAGCAATTAATCAGAACAGCTTGTTCTCCCAGAGCATCAAGTACCCCCAAAGCTAACCTGAACCCGCGCTCGTGCTGCCGTATGCAGCTAACGATCCACCAGACGATACCGAAGAAGAGGGTGGCTTCGCCTGTGAAGGACGACTGTGGGTTGTTTCGATAGTTGGTACGAACACTGCGAAAAGAGATGCTTAGAGGGAGGGAAGGAGGGAGAGCGGTTACTTCTCGACGAGTCGTGGAGAGGTGCATGACGATGCCGTATTTCGTCTTCACTGTTCTGCCGGCAAGCCGGGTCAGAAGGTATGACGTGCTTGACATGGTCGACCAGGTCAAGCACGGAAGAATCACAGCGCGCCGGCCTCGCCGCCAAGCCGGAAAAGCTACAGTACGAGTGCCCTTGTATTCGTTCCACTAATTCCACCGCGATGAGACCTAACAAGCCATGACGTGCCGGAACTGGACCACCTGGACCACAATCACTCCTCGACTCCTCGGCCGCATATACACGACTTCGATCCTCGGACGAAGGAGTAGAAAAGCTTCCTCCGAGCAAACGCTGCGCTGTTGTAGTATACATACTGCTAACATGGAAGCTTGCCCAAATCAACAACCACACATTATATCTGCCCACCTTCCGCTTGGCGGCGTCAAGCCGTCAAGCCGCAGCTTCGGCTTCCAGAATCCACACCATCACTCTTGCTCTCATCAACGTTCCCGCTACGCGCTACTTTGTCTGCAAGACGGCCCGTCGCCCTGCTCTGATGGCTCCTCTCGCAACTTCATGCTCCATGCGACTTTCCCGCTTCGCGCGCATCCCAGACTATCCATAGGAGGCCGACAACGCCTACGCTTACGGTTGCGACTAAGGCGACTACAATAACACCCGTCGGTCAGTGCGTGTATGTGGGATGCCGCAGAAGTACTGGAGGAAAGGACTACTTTTCGTAATGGGATGCATGCTCTCTCCATCAGGCTTAGCCATCTTACCTTCCCCTTCTCCAACTCTTGTGCAAGGGGACCAATGTACTCACGCGCATAGCGCGTAGACCGTGATCGCGAGAATTCGATTGCCCGAGGCACTCGAGGAGCGACTCCTGCTCCTGTGGACGTCCAATCTGGATCCGTTTCAGCGTACCACGGGACTAGGGCAAACGTCCACGGGAACACTAGTCGGACCCACAGAAAGGAAAGGACGTTAGGAAAGGCAAGACTGTTGCGGGCCTGCGGCGGCTTCATCTTGCGCTCTCGAACCTTTCGCAAGCGCCAAGTCTCAATATCGCAGGTCTTTCGTTCTCGTCCAAAGGACACCCTCCGCCCATAGCTCAACACAGTTCTTACTCCAGCCAGACACTGGGACACCATGTTCGCCCACGGTGTAGAACATAGCCAGTCAGGACTCACGGAATCCTATCGGTGTAACCCTTTTTGTCCGGTGCAGACAGCTAGCTGCCTTGACGATTCTAACGACTGGGTGTTGTCGATCAGCCGAAGTCTCGTAGTGTAGTAAGAAACAGGATATGTTACCTTTCCTAAGCGGGGCACATTTCGTCCAGTACACACGCATGATGCTCCTGCTGGCGGTAACGAGTACCTGGGCAAAAATGGAAGTAGCAGGCACCTACTCATGAGAGCTCTGTTGGCTTTGTACAGAGTCGCTATCTCGCGGCATCCAGTTCGGGGATGTCATAATGCTCCATGGCGCCATCGCTTACAAGCCCATTATCATACAATGCATCCCACAACCCCAAAAAGCACGTCGCTAGCTATGCACATTGTGCTAAACAATTCCATCAGGCGCTTCCGTCACACTTCAGCCTCCTCTCTCCTTTCTCCTGACTCAGGTGCACGCCCTCATGTTCTGTCTCTATCCGCTCGATCTTTCCACCGTCCACCTCGTCCATCCACTGATGCGCGCGCACGCCCTCCATCTTCCTGAATTTCCTGCCCTCAAGATAACTGACAAGCCCGCCAACTCCAGCGATGACGCAGGCCAGCCCAATAAACAAGCCTGTCGCCCACGAAGGGCGGTTGTAGCGAGTCATACCCCACATAAATCCACATAAACACACTTGCAAGAACGTGTTAAGCACTTGCGACCAGATGAAGATGTCCAACTTCCAGATAGCGGTGGGAGGTGCTCTGATACCCGTGAGTGGCGGATCGGGCGCCTTCGAGGCGGGGATGGGGAGGCGGAGCTCGAAGGCTTCCGCAAGTGAGCCTTCGAGGTCTGTGAGCTCCGACAGCGTCCGTGTTGATGTCGTGTCGCTGCTGGCGTCGCCAGGAGGTAACGTATCCAGCCATTCGTCAAAACTCATTTGATCCAACGTCTCGCTTCCAAATAGTCTGAACCATCCACGATGGATACCGGCGAGTACACGAAGCCCGTGGAACTTTCTCATCAAGGTCTGTTTCTTGGTACTTGTACATCTCCAGATCAAGAGATAGTAAAGATCCCGAAACCGCCATGGCACGAGTGCAAAGCCGGGGACGCAGAAGAGTGCGTTCAAGATCTGGGAGTTGATCTCGATCCAGATGCGGCGAGGTGAGTTGATGTCGTTGCAATTGTAGTAGCGTGGATAACGTCCGTCGTTCAGTGCCAAACTCGCCACAAGAGGGAATTCTTGATCGGTGACGCCAGGAATGTGCTTCGGCGCCCAGCACATTTGTTCAGATGCGTCACAGAGGAGTAAGAAGAGCATCCTACCCCATGCTATGACGTTGAGACCATAGATCGTTACTGTAAAGCCGAAGGGTGTCATGACCCACTTGCCGAAAGCTTTCAGGCCGATAAGGGCTGACGTGGTCCAGGGTATAGCTGGTGGCGGGATGTAGCTTGAGCTATAGATGCGACTGTCTTTGGCGATGTGGTGGACTTTGTCGTGGTCGGTGTTAGAAAGTTCGGTGGTGGCAAGGATGGGCAATTCTATTTCTTCAAGTGGCGGTGTCTTCTCGTCTGCGAGGCTCGATGTTCGTGACGGCGGTGAGGTCTCGGAACGTGTCTGGTGGAAGCCATCGATATGGCTAGGCTCTTCAGTCAGCGCCAGGAAGGCACCCGGTTCACCGGTCCACTCATCCTGCTCCACTACTGGTGAGCCTTTCGCCTCCGTGGACATCTTGCTTGAGTTCCTCATGCCAGTGCCATGACTGAAGTTTCTTCTCCACTCCATCTGCGTCTCGCTCCGCCATCCATCGACACCAAAGCTTCCTCTCCTGATCTCGCCCACTGTGGGTGCATTGCAGACCGCCTCAGCAGTTGCAGCGAAGAAGCCTGGTCGCGGATCCTTATGCAGAAGCTCCGAAGCTGCATGCGTGACCGTGTGCATACTGTTCTGAGCTATACTGGTCATCGTGTTCGTTCTGCCTTTCCTGTAGCCCACAGCATCATCGCTAACAGGAGTCCCACCTGCCATATCGTCCGCGCTCAGTTGGAAGTAGTAGCGTCAACGACAAAAGCCGTATCCTCGTTCACGGAGAAGGACACGAGCAGGATCCTGCTCCCCGACAACTTCGGTAAGGCGCTCGAGCGACACTACAGCTCAATTCGGAAGGTCTCCGTCCCGCCTTCTTCGTCGACGGTGCGATTGTAAGTCAAGTCAAAGTCCGGATCGTCGGTCCCGGAGATCTGAAAGCGGCGGTGGAATGTGGGTGGCAGGCCCGGGCCAACGTCCTCGTGCCTTAATGGGGCTGAGATTGGCAGAGAAACTTCCTTCTTGTTGATGGGTTGGTTATTGGGTGCGTTGGGAGCGGTGGAATCCATCAGGCGCTGGGCATCACTGGCTGCCGCTGTTCACTGTTGTAGAAGTTGACGGCTTTAAAGAGAAGATTATAAGACACTGTTCTCATATGGTGATGCGGTCGTACTGATATGTCAAGTCCTGATGCGTGTGTCTCACAAGACCAAGTTCCAATGTTGACGCGCAAGCATGCTGCTGCGCAACAGCCCGCAGCCGCGACATCGAACAGAGGCAGTCGCATCCAGATATTCATACCTTCCTGATGTTCGGGGACGCTGCAGGCGCCATTGGCTGAGTCGCCGTTTCATGAGGCTGAGCTTCCAGGAACTGCGCCCCTCGCAGCTTCGCGTTGCGTGGCAAGCCCATTCCACCATCTTCTGCACCTCCGCGTCGCACGTTTGTAAAAGGACTTGACAGTACTCTCATTCTAGGTCTTTGTAGACTTCTACGATCAGTGCTCTCTTTGAATCCACATCGCACGCTGCAGGGCGTTGCTGGGTGGTGTTCGCCGCAACCAGGCGGGCTACTACCGATAGGAGAAACCACATTGGACGCACCTCTCGAATTCTTTTGCTTCATCATGGGTGCGTCGTTAGCCGTACATCTCTTGCACTTACTGATGACCCGCCTATGGACGTTCTTCTCTCGCCCCCGTGACACGATGTAGGTAAGGTTCTGCATTGCCAAGACACGCCTCTCCGCATGTCGGCGGGGTAGACTCCAAATCCCCCTTTCGACTTTGATTTCAGGTTCACGGAAGGACCATGTAAGTTTCTGGGCGAGATGCTTCTCCATCAGACTTGTCAAACATGGTGTCGCTAACACGCTTCCAGCCAGTCGCGGCAGCGCTGCAGCAGAGACGTCGGTTATTGACTTCACCATGGCTGAAGTATCGCGAGCGTGAGACATGCAACGAGCAGTTCCGTTCCTGCACTCTTGGTAGCGTTGTACGAGGTACTCCAGAGGCCATGTTCCCTATAACTCGAGTAGTCGTCAGAAGTAAAAGGGTAAGAATCGATCAGCTCCCATCAACTCCAGGCTTCGCTCATACCTTACGAACGCTTCCATCTTGGTTGTCACTTGGCAACGATGCATCTCCAACAATTAGCTGCACTTGCAGTCTTTGCCACGACGGCGTGGTCACTTCCCAATACCCTCGACAAGCGAGGCGTGAAATGCACCACTGGGGCCGTTGTCTTTGCCGTCCGTGGCAGCGACTCCCACCAGGACAATCTAGGACCCAACCCTGACTACAACAAGCTTCCACCCGGCATGACCAACACCGCCAATGCCATCATTCAAAAAGCCGGAGGCGATTCGTACCTTGCACCTGTCCAGTACCCTGCCATTCAATCTTTCACCAAAATTCAATATGGCTACCAGAAATCGGTGAATATGGGTATCGTGAACCTTCGATATGCTGTCCACAACTATGTTCGTGTGCCATGTAAACTTTTTCGTGCGAGGCCTACGCTGACTTGTTAACCCGAACTTCGAAGACAGAAGCTTGCCCCACTGGGCAGGTCTTTATCCTCGGGTTTTCTCAAGGTTCACAAGTCATGACTGCGTTCTTGGGTGGTGAGGACGAAGTAGGAGTTGGTGGTCGATGTAATTCTAGCGCCGGTATCTAGCGTAGGATGACTTTGCTGACCACCGCTTCCAGTTACTGCAGGTGCCGCTTTCGCAGATCCGACCTTTGTGGATGGCTACACCCCAGTCACCCAAGGCAGCGGTGCCGACGACGGCATCAATGGTGTGATCGCGGACAGCACACGCTACAGCTACTTGAAGAACAACCGGATGCGCAAAGTACGAAGCTACTGCCAGCAGGGTGACAAGTACTGTGACAGGGGCACTGGTTCGGATGCCCAACATATCCATAACACAGCCCCCTCATATTTTCAAGATGACGCGACTGCATTCTTGACGAGTTTCATCAATTGAACTTGGAGGGAGATACGCTTGGCTCAGGAAAGTAAAAGAAAGGCTGCTAGTATCGGATGTAGCCTTCATCATGCGATCGGAACGAAGAGGAGAACGGACGAGTACACAAGGTACATCCCTAGCGAACATGACTTGCGATTATAATCAGATCCTTTCAGTTTTCCAAAAGGTGAATCCAGTTCTATCGCTTTTTCAGCAGGTGAATCTAGGTCTATCAAAACGGTGGCTAGCTAGATTGTTGTACGACTAGTCTTCAATGCGCCTAGAATGCCTGCACTCTCAGACGTCTACTGCTGAGCCTGCAGCCTCTTTGGTGATGGTGTATTCGCTAACCTGCGGCTTTGACCTCAGCTTGTGCGTCGAGTCCAGAGCCTTGTCAAGGGTATGACTGCCGATGAGAAAGCTGAGCAGCAAACCAAAGCCAGAAATGCCAGTCATGGTAGCGAATAGTATCCGGAACGCCCAGGCATAGGCCTCTATGATCGCAGCTTCGACCGGACCATCTGCCATGGTCCTCAGTATTGCCACGTATCCTTCAGCATTTGAAGCTATGCCTTGGTCTAGTCCCTGCTTCATGCGTTGCGCGGTTGACAAGAGATCGTTGCAAATCCCAACTTACGGCCAATGAGTTACGATTCCCTTTACAACGGCCCAGAAGTACCAAGGTCGTTGGACTCGGAAGATCAGCACGGAGGGCATTCGTCATCAACCGTGAGGATGGCGCATAAAGATGGCGTGACTCGATAACGAACCAAGTGCTTCCTCCTGCGCCACGTCCTTGCCATCACGCCGTCGCGGCTGAACCATTCGAGACGAGATATATGTACCAAGTCTCGCTGCAACCCGCTCTCGCTACATCATTGTCGACATGCTTACTTACGACATCCTACGCTATCCAGTTCTTCAGATTGGCGTTGCAGCAAGCCTTCTGCTGCTTCTTGTCAGCCGTACCCGCTCGAGGTATTGCAAAGACGGCCAGATTTCGCGCTTGGGTGGCCGAGCACCTAAGTACCGAACGTCTCTGCCGTGCGGCATTGACTTTGTTTACACACCCATCAGCCATGCATTTCGCGATCGAGATCTCTTGTGGTGGCATGGCGTCTTCAGAAACCATGCGAATCACCATCGTCCATCCTCTGTCCAGAGTGTGATAGTGCATTCATGCTTTGTCTGATCAGGTCAGCGAAAGGAGGAAAATGGAATCGTTATGCTGAGTAAGCGAGATCTGCCGTCCCAGATCGCCCTGCTGCATCGCTCCGATCCGCTCCGCTTCCGCTGCTCCCTCTTCCCCACCAACCACGTGTTCAAAAAGTTGATGAACCCTGACTCGACCAGCGGAATTAACGGCTAGAACTATCATCGGAGGATTTACAAATCTCGCGAGAGGAGCGGAGCCCCAGAATCCCAGGGGGACCATTCGAGACTCTCTGCACTTTACCCTTTCGCTCTTAGTCTTTACAAATTCTCTGACCTCGGATGAAATAAGAAGGCACAAAACTTTTCATCGTCGATCGCTCCGCTGGCAGCAGTGACACCTTACTTCCTTGATCGTTGATGTTATAAACCACTACGGCGCTAAGCGCCTTCTCATACTCTTTGGTCCAACTGGCAGCACACTGCGATATCTGCGAGCAGAAAGGTCACTTCAGAAAGGCAACATGGGCGACTTCACTCCACCAACACCGCCGCATACCGCCAAGGGCACGCTTGACCCAAATATTTCCGCCCTTCAGCAATTCATCTACGAGAACCCAGCGCCCAAGGAGTACCGATACTCCCACGAGACGCAGAACTTGGCCCTCCAGATAGCCCACAATCTCCGGTTCCAGCACTCGTGGACGGACATCAGGATCCACTACCAACCTTGCCGTGAACATGGCACCGCGCCGGCTTCTGCAAGTTCACTTCCGAGGCCGATCATCTCAGGCCTCTCGCCACAGCGACTGTACGTCCACCCAGACGAGCAGATTGAGATCTTGCAGCGGCAGAGAGAGCAAGGGAAAGCTGGCTGGCCTGATCTCCCGAGGGAGAGGGAGTGGGTGCTGCCTAGTCACCTCACAGAGAACTGGACTCTTCGACGGTTTGGGGAGGTCTTCGATGCTCTCGCTAGTATCCCGCCAGAGGGCGAAGGAAACGCTTTGTTCAGAAAAGAAGGCTCCGGCTTGCAGTCGCCTCAGGAATCCTCTTCTCCGCCACGGACGAACGGCAATGGATCAGGCGCAGTTCAAAACGGAGACAGCGAGATGACCGACGCGGGTGTCAAGCCAGAACCAGGCGCGGTGGAGACTGCAAACGCGGACCCAGCGAATCCGTGGCGAACGAAGCAGCCGAAGAGGGTCCTGCTCGCTACGCTGGACGATGACAGTACGGTAGTGTACTACATTGTACACGATGGCATCGTTAAGCCGCGGCAGAACTAGTCCCTGGACTGGGAGTCCGACCAAGTGTGAAACGCATTGGGTGAAGTGGTAGACAGCATAAGGCCGAGGGGCAGGGCATAGCATGGTGTGCTTGGGGTTGGGCGGCCTGGGTAAAAGGGCATAGCCAGGCGGGTTGACGGCGCCTTGGGTGGCCATGAAACGATTTTCGGTTTGTACAAGCATAGCGACATGATTACTGCGGATATGAGCTTTTGTTTTGCGCATCATGCGCAACGTAGATTCGGCGAGCGACAGGCAGTCCAACCGAAGATCGGACGCAGAGTCCTGTAGCCTTGTGCTCGACCTGCCTGGACACATCATACATCTACATATTCTCCATGTCTACGCACATTGCACCCTCCTGTCAGTCAATTTCTACAAGATCTGATGGAATACTTCATGACGGAAGGCTTATACAGGAGCTTGCAACCGCATGAAAGGTTGCGGGAAGAGCTTGATTGCATCCCCTGGCCGTTCTACTCTGGTAGACACTGCGGTAGCTGAACGCTGGGTTGCCGCATTGGCAATGTCAAATTAGCCACGAAGGATTTCACTGACTTTTTTGCTAGCTGGGCCTGAGTTACTGGACCATGCGAAAACGCCATTGCCAAAATCGAGGTTGAAGGCTGACTTGCAAGCCATAGACTAAACCATTATCCAAGCACATCATATCGCGAAAGCGATGGGTATCTAGCCTATCCTTCGAACTCCGTGACGCCCTCGCTTATACCAGAGTACACTCGTCCAGACTGCCATTGCCATTTCAATCCAAACCCTTAGAACCCGCCGCCGAATCCGTTCTGCACCACATCCACGCTCTCAAGCCCAGCCTGAGCTCCAAACAGCGTGTTCCAATCCGCCTCATCGTTCGACCAGTCCCACTCTTCGTTCGTCGGCATGGGCTGATTGCCTTCTTCTTTCTCGCCACCTGCATCACCCATCTCGGTATCCTCGCCGGTCTGCCTCGCCTGAGGCGAGCCACCCAGCCCAAGCGTCTGCATCTTGAGAATCTCCGGCACAGCCGTGTCTCCATTATTCCACGGATCCCATTCCAGATTGATGCGAAGCCGCTCGTTCTGCGAGATATCGCTTTCCCGGCTTGACTGCGAAGCACCATCGCTTGGTGTGAGCTCCGGCGAGGACTCTTGTTCAGGCCGCAGACCCCAGTCCTTGACACCTGCGTAGTCTTGCGACCAGTCTTGAAGACCCCCAACACCGGCGAGGCTTGTGTGAAGCATGTCAGCGAAAATTTCGTCGTCGCTCGGGGCCGCATGAGCATTATCGTTGTGCACAGGAGCTTCGGAGAAAGGCTCGAAGCCCATCCTCTCTTCCAGAACTTCGCGAAGCGTCTTCTCCGGTGCTGGCGCTTCGACGGTCACCGGCTCAGAGACAGCTGACTTAGCCTTGGGCCTAGCGGCCGCACCAGATGGTTGTGGCGTAGTGGCTTCCTGCTTGATATTCGGAGTCTGGCCATCGCGCTTGAAAGCAGGCTTAGCAGTCGGCGCCGGTGTACCACGAGGCTGCACCTTGACATCCACCGCCTTCTGAGCAGGCAGTGACTTCCCATCCTGACCCACGCCCAACGCACTAGCCGCGCTATCAAGCAAGAAGGCAAGTGGGTCCTCAACAGGCTTGTGCTCAACCTCCTCATGCTTCCTGAGCATCTCCTCCGTCTCGAATCCTTGCACACTGGCATCGCATAACAGATCACGGCACCTAAAGCTCCGCACTTCGGGCTCCGGTTCCGACTTGATCTGCTGATGCTGGCCCTTGCGCATCTGCTCCGGACTAGGCGCCTTCATAGCACCCGGACTAGCCATCGCGCCCGGCGTACCAGCCGCAGCAGGCGTCGACCCTTGACTATCCGGCTGGTTAGGCTTGCGCCTCTTCGCAGGATTCAACTTGAGCTTATCAGGCGT
>JAKLLW010000305.1:0-40713 GCA_022814695.1 Neocatenulostroma microsporum
TCATGGAGCTTGAGATGGTAGTTCATCTGCAGACCTGCGGCGCAACTCCATAGTCGGTCGAGGTCTGAGATGCTGGCCAGGAAAGGTCCGGGCACATTGCGCAGGCCACGACGGTACCTGATACTCGTGAGGTAGGCGACCGCAAAAATGGCCAGAGAAAGGCTGCCGAACCCAGCGAGCTGCCAGGTCGTTAGGTAGGAGAAGAGCTCGAACATCGTTGACCTGCTGCAGTGAGCATATGGAAAGTAGGGTATAAGGACATGAATATGAGACTTGCGAGTCTGACAATGAATGTACCATGTAGAATCCGACCTATACGCGTACGAGCCGGAGCTTAGCTTGGACTGTCAGCTTGCGGCTTGCAGTAGTACAACAGGCAGAGCATCCGGCATCAATTGCGACGGGCTGAAGGCTGAATAATGGATCTCTCGATGCATCTCACGTCGTGCGCAGAGAATGGCGGGGTGCGGAGAACTTTCGGTGTGAAGACGTGGAGACCGGCATTGGATGGCTTCGGTAGCTAGTTGGTGGTGATTAGAGGTAGACAGCCTATTTGAGCTATACCTACACCCAGAAGTACTCAAAGCGGCCTTCCGACGCTCTGCATGCGAGCACCAGGTTCGAGATAACTGCCGTCTCCTACTTTTAAGCAAGCATGCTTGTCCCGTGTGGGTCGATAGCTAGTTGCAATAACACAATGCATGTTGCCGTACTTCGAAGCAGACGCCTTCAAATCTTAGCAGCCTCCTGAACTTTTGTCCTGTTCCCTGCCAGAGCCTGGTCTCCTACAGTAGGCTGAGGAGCACCTTCAAGGCTTCTGGCCTCTTCACCGCTTCCGAGACTACCTCACAGACTGACCGTAGCTCCTGTCACCACCACTCCTGTCCACCATGACGTACTCGTTGCTCCCACTGTACTCCCTGGGTGTTTGCGGCATCGCCCCTGGCATACCCGTTACCATAGCCTGCGCGGTGTCCTCTCTTGGGTTTTGCGGTCTCGGAGCTGTGGGTGGTCGGTCTGAGGGGTATGTAGGCTTTTGTGCGAGTGGGCTCGTCCCAGCTGCGCCGGTCACAGCATGCTTCTCGGGAGTGCGGCTCGGTATACCAGTATTCGCTTGTCTGGAAGGAGAATTGCCCCTGGAGACCTGTGCTAGCCGTTGTTCGGTTTCGCGGAGCTTCGCTTCGAGCTCTTCGAGTTGTTGCTGGGTCGATGTGACGGTCTGCTTCCTGCGAGGGCCGCCAGGGTCAATCCTGCGCAGAGATATAGTACGGAGACAAAAGACTTACTTCACCTCCACCGTCTGCTCCAGCTGGTTGACGTCGACGGGCGCGGCAAGGCCAAACATCGAGTCTAAGTCGGCTGAAAAGCTCTGTACGACAGCACTGCATATGTATGAGCCATTGTACTTCACCAGCTATTGTAATAAAGCCAATGGCAGCCATGGGGGGCATACGACTCAGGCCGGCCATTGTGCCTCGATTGATTGTTCCCCTCCATTGCTTTGACTACTTGAGCAGTCTGCCGTTCTCTTTTGCTTCAGTCGTCTTCGAGTTGTGGTGCGTAGCTAGAATGTAGGTATGTTCTCGTGAGAGGGGTTTGATTGCAAGCGAGCTCTCTCCGGGGCAGGCGAAGATCATCAGTTTAGATCACCAGGAGGACCGGCCGTTTGGTCACTGCAAGGGACTGAAGTTTATTAACAGGAATCTGCAACTTGACGCGAGATGGAAAGTGCACCAGAAGCAGTAGCAGAAGGGCCCAGTGAAACACATCGTGACCATCTTAGCCCCCTCGAGCTCCGAGAGGTAAAGAAAGGCATATACAGGAGCTCCTGGAGGTGTGACCGCTGTGGGGAAAGGCAAGCTACTCCTAGGACGATTGGATACCGGATCTATGAAGTGACGTCCTAGCGACGCTGGTCGAGTATTTGCGACTCTAGTGGACTGCACAGCCTTGCAACAACCAGGGCATGCCGACAACATGAATTGCTCATGATCATTGACCGAGGGCTGTGCATTCACCAAAGTTGAAGGTGCTAGGTGTCGCGGATGAACTTCGTGGGACGAGCCGCTGTATTAGCAGCATGTTGGCCTGAGGCCCGTGTCCTTCGCTCCGGGCGCAGAATCACGAAACGTCGCTCCATCAAGCAGTGACAAGAAACCATCACATCCCACGGCAAAATACCATCGAATCATACATCGGACAGCCAGGCATGCCTTCTTGAATCATCAAGCATCTCCGAGAACAGAATATGATGACCGTACATGCTGGCACCCTCCCTACAATTTCCGCCGGCCTTTCGCGACCGGGAGGCCTCCGCAGATCTCATGACCTCCAGCGCATACACACCTCTCGAGACGCTTCTGCTCTTTTCAGCCCTTCGCGCCGAAGGCACTACTGGTAACGCTGCGACGATCAACTTCAGCTTCAATCGCATATCGGAGCAATTGAAGTCGATACCGATAGTTCGTAATGATCCGAGCTACGATGGAGGCCGGCTTAGCCCAGATGCGCTGCGAGAGCAGTACTTGTGGTTGTTGAAAGAAGAAGCTAAGCGCGACCTCGAGAGAGCCACACAACAACAAAATGGTGGACATGCGAACACCAATGGCGATGCATCGCCGAACTCGAAGAAGCGAAAGGCTCCAAGCCCGACGCTGCCAACAGTGCAGGAGGCCGCGCAGCACTCGCATTTGATACCACAACTCGTCAGTAGGTTGTACGCTACGTACCGCGAGAAGACTGTCAAGGAGATCCGCGAGTACGAGCGCAAATACGATGCACTGTCACGCGACATTAGCGATATCGAGGCCGGAAAGTGGGACGAACGGCTGCAGCGACAGCGCGATGCGCCCATCGTTCAGAGTCCGAAACCATCTTCGAGCGCGCACACTCAGCCGGCAGCACAGCGACCAGACAATTTGCAGCCTGTCCAGAATGCGATCACTACCACTACGTCGCAGCAGGCCGCAGAGCCGACTGCACAAGCGCCACCGAAACGATACTCTCAAGCGAAGATCGACGCCGTGATGAACCATGGGCCGGAACCACAGCCCGGACATGGTGGTCATCGCAGGACGTCTTCTAACACGACTCTACCTCCTCTTTCAGAGATGGCGCCGCAGTCTCCTCGCTTCGGCATTCCACCACTGCCGGGGCCAGTCACTGCAATGGGCATGCAGCAACACTACGGCCAATCGCCGCCCATTGCTCATCAGTCTCCTTATGCGCCACATCACGGTCACCCTGTAGCCAGTCCGCAGTTGCAGAACGCTATGTCAAGGCCGTCTTCTTCGCCACGGCCCATCCTGCCTCCGCCGCCCGGTATGAAGCTGCCGCCACCATCACCAATACAACATGCGCCATCACCTGGCATGCGTGGCCCACCTATGCAGCCGCAGCAGCACTATCAACCACAGCATCGTGGATCAATTGGTCCATCACCGATGGGTGACAGGCAACCGCACCCCTACCCTCCGCAGCAGCTTCCGCCACCAGGTGGTTACTATCAGACACAACAGCCTTATACAGACCGAAGAACGTCGTACCCACCTCCACAGCCGCAGCCGCCGCACCAGCCAACTCAACGCTATCCGGCTCAGCCACCGCATCAAGGTGGCTATCAACTGCAGCCATGGCCTTTGGATCCTCAGCAGCAAGGCAGACCGCAGCATAAGCAGCAGCAGGTCCTTCAGCAGCAGCAGACTCCAAGGTCGCAGCAACCACCTGCTCATGCTCAAAGGCCTCCATACCCGCAGTACCCCAGTGCTCCGCCAACAGCGGCAAGACAGCCTGCTCAAGCGCAGGTACAACCACGTCTCATCTCCGACATCATAAGTGCCCTTGCAACACCGCCCAGAGCGGATCGGAAGCCAGTATGGAAGAGCGAACGTCGTCCGCAGCCTCCTAAGATCGCCAATCCCTCTCCTGCTCCCGAGTATGAGCCGCTGAGCCCCGTCCAACAGCGCGCCCATCCGCCCGCTCGACAAGCTCGAGCCGCGCGGGGACGAGATGCTGCGCCATTTGTGGAAGACATTAAGCCGGAGCCGGCGCCCTCGAAAGGTCGGAAACGGCAGACCCGCAATCGTAGTCCGCATAGCGTGGTCTCGTCGTCCGCAGATGATCTTGCACGTACTCCTACGCGAAGTCAGAGTGTCAGTACCGCCGCCGGCACTGTGCAGCCAGAAGACCAGCTCGGCAGTCATGCGCGCGTTAAGAACGAGCCCTCACCCGAGCCTTCTGCTACACCTGCGTCTGGTCGCATGACCCGCAAACGCCGTGGTACGCTGCAGTCACAACCTCAGCCACCTTCAAAGCGCAAACGACAGCAGTCGCCTTCCGTTGAGCAGGACGCGGATCCTGAAGAAGCGGCCGGTACACCACCGCCGAGGCCGACTACTGTAACAGCCACTCGCCATTTCAACAAAATGACTACCATGATTATTAACGATATTGAGAGTCACAAGTATGGGCATAAATTCACGGGTCTCGTGCGGGACAGGGATGCTCCTGGCTACAGCGACATCATCAAGCAACCTCAGCATCTCAAGTCGATTCGCGCGGCCATCAATGCCGGCGCGCGAGCGGTTACGGCAGCAGCTTCGACGATGGAGTCACCTTCTGCCGCACCTTCAGCGTCCACGACTCGCGGAGTTGATGGTTCTGCGACTGTCGAGCTCGAGCGGACAGCAGACCTCGTTCCACCAAAGGGTATCGTGAACGGAGCGCAATTCGAGAAGGAAGTCTATCGCATGTTCGCGAATGCTGTCATGTTCAATCCCGGCGAGGACGGTATGGTGTCAGATACGCGGGAGATGTTTGAAGACGTTGAGGCGAAGATCAGGGAATGGCGTGGAGCTGAGAGGCTTACGGCGCCGGAGGAAGAAGAGGAAGGCAAGGGGAAGCGGAGGAAGCTGTAAGAGTGTTCGGGCCAGAACGTGCCTTCTCGTGGTGTACATTATCTAGCGAGGCGCTTGTAGGCTCTTTGAAAGACCAGCAGATGGTCGTGTCTGCGTAGACAGATTCATTCTACATCAACCCAACCTCACTTCCCTCGTCCGTATTCATCAAATCCGCGGCTAAATCCCGCCTTGGCATGGGTTGCAGGGTTTGAGATGCTTTGTTCCCGGGCTTTTGCCTTTCTTCCACCAGTCCTGCAGCTTCGTCTTCTTCGACATGAACACCACGTATCATCAACACAGCGATGGGCTTTCGAGCGGACCTTCACCAAGCTAGGTGGACGCCGTGATGGAGCGCAGACAACCAGAGCACGTGGACGATCTGGACGTTAAAGCCGACGATGACGGCATGGACATGTGAACCCAAAGTAAGTGCCGATCGGGTGGTTGTAGATACCATATGTTTCGTTTCTTCTCCCTACAGTTTACACACACGTAAGAGACGGGCAGGATCGTTATTTGGGATTTTGGAATCTAGTCGCATTTCCGATTCTCTTCTGTAACGTACAGATGGCTTTGCCCAACCCATTCCGGCGCAACACGCCAAATACGAGGAGGTAGGTACTTTCACATGTCAATCCATATGCAGCTTCGCCGCTTACAGTTGTCGCAGGTGTTGGGGTTATAAATTCGAGCTTACAGACGAACATTGGACACCTGAGCAATGCGAGCCGTACAAACACAGCTATGACACTCTGGGCGAACAGGTACTCAATCGACTGAACGAGCTGTCGCCGCCACCGAGCAGAGACCTTCCGAGAGGGAATAGTCAGCACACTGCAGCGGCGCAGAAGAATGGAGCAGAGATCAGGGATCAAGAGAAGGCGGCGGTATCGCAAGGGCCGCCGAGGGATCTGTACGTGGTGTTGCAGGATCACCTGGATAAGGACGAGCTGTTACAACGATTTTGGAGGGATGTTACGACTATACCTGACTGGGTTGATTGGGACCAGATACAGAGAGGTCAGGATGTCTTCTACCGGTATGGAGCTGCGAACCTGACAGGTTTGGCATATCAGAGTCTGCTTGGTGGGATGGGTGCAGCGAGAGTGGTGGAGACGCTTGCACGGACAGGAGGCTTCTCGACGAAAGTTGCGAGAGGCAGGTTATTTGAGACGACGCAGCATATATTGCAGTGTACGAAGTCATTGGAGAGCATCCAACCTGGTGGCGACGGGTTCGCTTCGACAATCAGAGTTCGGCTATTACATGCAGCGGTACGGAATCGCATCATGAAGCTCGCGGAGAGCAAGCCTGGATACTATGACGTGGAAGCTTGGGGCATACCCATCAATGACCTGGACTCAATGGCGACGATCAACACCTTCTCAGCGACACTCATCTGGCTCAGCTTACCTCGGCAAGGCATCTTCCTCCGGCGACAAGAGATTGTGGACTACATTGCTCTATGGCGATATATCGGCTACCTGGTCGGCTCTCCTACCGACGAGTTTGCATCACCAGAGAAGGCCAAAAGGTTCATGGACACTATGATGCTTTACGAAGTTCACCCATCACCGACTTCCCGAATCCTTGCGAACAACATAATCAAGTGCCTGGAAGGCCAACCTCCAGGCTACGCATCCGCAGACTTCCTAACCGCATCCGCTCGCTGGCTGAACGGCAACGAACTCTGCGACGAGCTCGGCCTCATGCGTCCGAGTGCTTACTACTGGGCGCTCATGGCGGGTCAATGCCTCTTCTTCTGCATCTTCAACTACGGCTATCGAATACTCCCGGCTTCGTACGACCGGAAGAAGATCGAGATGTTGAAGAAGGTCTTTTATCAGATTATTGTGCATACGAAGTATGGCTTGAAGGGTGAGGAGACGAAGTTCGACTTCAAATATGTGCCGGAGTATAGCACGATAACGGAGATGGGGGAGTGCGAAGAAGAAAAAGCGACGTATAGCGCCGTTGAGAGCAGGAATCTCAAGACCTTTGTTATCGCTGTGGGCGTGATGAGTATTGGTGCTTTTGTGGCGTTTAAGGTGGCTAGCGGCATTGTGAGATCTGTATTCTAGCGGGTGCTTTTGATCATTGCAACGGCGTCTCGGACATCCCACGCGGTATTGGTAGAGGCCAGTCTTGGTCACGTTGGATGTCTTGGTGCATTATGAGCACGCCTTGGATGTGGCGTTGTGATAGTGTACAATTATGCTGCATCCTACGTCGAATCGTTCGTTTGCCGCCTGAATGTCCTCAATTGTTGCAAAACTATCCGATCAAGGTATCCATACAAATTTCACCAATGTCTTCCGTCCCAATCGCAAGCAGATGCGCGTTTGTTTGTGCCTCGGTCTTCATGCTTTTGGGAATCCGCCGATGGGCTTGGCGCATCATGCTTGTCTTCCTGCTTAATTAGGTCGTGCTAAGTACCATAGTCGGAGACCATTGCGCGCTCCGTACAAGCAATCTACGGTTCATATATCAAGGGCCAATACCGTCGCATATTGTTGGTCTGGCCTGGTTTAGCTGGAAGGATTGGACATGAAGGAGTAGGATCGGCGTGCAGGCCTCAATGCTGGTTTCTGGGTATGGCGCAGCGCAGGTCTTCGTTTGTGGCAGGGGCTCCACGAGAACAGAGTTACACGGCAGCATAGTCGAGCTGGGGTAGATCCGGGTTACGTGAACAGCGCGATCGGGGCGCGCGATGCCTACTTCGAGTTCTGGAGGCCGCGATTCTCGACGCAGCTCCAAGGCCGGTGTTAGCGAGTCTCGGCGCAGCTCTAAGGCTGGTGTCGCTGGCAGCAACGATGGGTATAACAGTACGGAGGGGAGGGAGAAGGCCAAGAGCGGTCAGGGTTATACAGCAGCGCCCGTCGGCGTGCGGCGAGGGAGTGTGCAGCCGAACCAGGAAGCGCTGGGCAGTCTACCCGAACGTCCGCGGGTGAAGACCCGCACGCATTCTGCACCCTTGGTTGAGGTGCGGCAGGCGGGAGGGCGACAAGTCGACGGGGATACAGATGGCGTTGACCATCCTCACAGCGATGCCAGAGACTTCGGTTCTCAGGCCAGTGGAGGTGCGATGGATGAGGATGAGGTCGCGGGTGCTGTAGGCACGGCGAGACTGTATGAGCCATTCCACAGTCCTGAGGTAGGTACCGCACCTGGCGTGAACGCGTTATAAGAATAGAAGCTAAGAGGTGTTGTACCTGCAGGTCTCGGAGCCCTTACCAGAGGTTAACATTGCTGTGATCGGCGCAGAGGGTGTTGGCAAGTCTACCTTCATGCAAAGAGCCCTGGACTTGCAATATCCTTCACCTGCGCAAGCCGTGGAGCGTAAAATACCAATGGACGGCAACCTCTATCTTGTCCGCCTATTGGAGCTACCAATCGACGACGTTAACATCGACGATGATGACACGGTTGAATGGCCCGATGCCATTGACAACAAGCTCATGCCTCGAGTTGACGGTGCGATCACTCTCTACGACGTGCAGGATCAAAGCAGCTTTGAGGATGTACCCGCAGTATTGAGTGAGTGGCAATGCTTGTTTGCGTGTGCCTTTTGTTTGCCCACGGAAGACGTACGAAGGACCTGACTGACTCTGTGTGACTAGGCGCGATCAAGAAAGCTGCCTTACCTTCCGTGCTCGTCTCATCAAAGTGCGATACGCCGCTAACCGAACGTGAGCTGGATCCGGCACAGGTAGAACAGAAAGCTCGACGATCGATCAGCGGCATAGGCACGCTCCAGACATCCGGAGCAAGCCCGGAGAGTCACAAGCAAGCCGTCTCCATGATTCTGCGGGCTGTACTCTTCGGCAGTCCAGAGGATCAACCGCGAAGCGCTTCAGCAAACCGTAGACGAGCGCAGTCGAATGCTGTGCGGCCAGTATCTCCAAAACCACCAACCGGGCGAGGTCATGCGCGTGCTAGCTCAGAGTACACTGGCAGCTTGCAGAAAGACTCGAAACAAGCTCGCCATGACTCTAGCCTGGCCGGCTACGGCTCAAACAACCAGCTCAGGGTGCCCCAGGGCATCTCGGAGGAGGACATGCATGCAACACACGGTTCTTTCTTCTTCGAGGAGTCTGAGGGCTCCACTGAGTCTGCACGCTCTTCACTTTCTGCAGAAAGTCCGCAAAAGGCCAATGCCGGGGTGGTCTCTGTTGCTACCATAACCGAGAACGGGGCCACCTTTGAGGAGCTAGTAGAGCGATTGGTGGCTCAGCCAACATCAAAAGCTGACAATAAATTCTCTGCGGTCTTCTTGGCGCTCTTCCGGAAGTTCGCTGCACCAGGTAGATTGCTTGAAGCTATCGCAGAACGATTTGAGGCTCTTGGGAAGAATGGAACTGCGGCGTTGACTACGAGCGCCGCCCAGCTTCGTTATCTGACCATCCTAGAGCAATGGATCGGTCAATATCCGGGTGACTTTGCTCACCCCAGGTCGAAACGGAGGATGCAGACTTTCATCTACAAGATCGCGCCGATCCGAATTTGTACAATAGCCGCCAAGGAGATGCTGAGCCACATGGAGATGGTGCAAGAAGACGACGACACGGAGTGGGCTTACTCTGACAAAGACCGGGAGGCCGCCGAGGATAGAATGTCCAATGTTTCGACGTCCAGCACGCTGATCGATGACCCGACTTTCATGCTCACCGAAGCGTTGAGTGGAACAACGCTTGCAGACGACAAGAGTACGGCTGCAACTACGGGAGGTGATACTGTACGATCTGCTGGGAGTGGCTGCTCGACTACTTCGTCCCAGATCATGGCCAATACCGAGACCGCGCAGAAGGCTGCCAGGTCACTGCAACCGTCGCCACGCCGGCAGATCACCAAGGAAGAGTGGCGAGCGCTCATGGAGCAGCCTGACGAGCTGATAGCCAAGGAGCTGACGAGAATGGATTGGGTCATGTTCTGCTCGATCCGACCGCGCGATCTGGTACGGCAAGTTACCAACTCGGAGAAAGCGAGGTGCAAGAATTTGGTCCATGTCCAGCGCATGAGCGAGCACTTCAACCTGGTAGCGGCTTGGGTGGCGAACTATGTCCTGTTCCGCGATAAGCCTAAGCACCGGGCGCTGATGCTGGAGAAGTTCATGCGCATTGCTCGTAAGCTGCGAGAGCTGAACAACTACAATGCGCTGGGTGCCATCATTGCAGGCATCAGGTCTTCCGCTGTGGGCCGACTGCCAGCAACGCGGGAGCTTATAACCCCAGAGCAGGGCAAGGACTGGCTGAAATTGGAGGCGCTGATGAGCTCCTCGCGATCGCATGCTGCATACCGTCTGGCGTGGGAGAACACCAGCAGCGAAAGAATACCTTACTTACCGCTCCATCTCCGGGATCTGGCTTCTGCGGAGCAAGGCAATCCGACATTCATCGGCGACGAGAAGAACGGCAGAGTGAATTGGAAGAAGTTCGAGATCATGGGCGAAGTGGTAGTCAGCATGCAGCGGGCGCAGGGCATGCCCTACAGAAACCTGGTGATCGGCAGGGTAGAGACACTGATCAAGGATTTGATACTGGGTGTCAAGCTCGAGATGGACGAAGATGTGCGATCCCCTCTCGACGTCCCTGTCTTGTGATGAGCAATGCTGACTATGCCATGCAGGTCCGTTTCGAGCGCAGCCAGCAATTGGAGCCAGCCGCAGGTACGGCTGGCGCATCTGAAAAGTTTAAGCAGTTCTTCAAGCGATGAGCGTAGTGGCGTTTATGTTCTCGACGATCTATGATGGAATGAATGATCTGGATGTCAAAAGATTTTGGGTATGTTTCAGGGATGACAGCATGTTGTTATGGGAGCTGTGTCAAAAGTCACACATACGTTGATAGAGCGAGGTAGGGCCTCGCGGTCCACGAGGGGGATGATGTGTAGCAGGAACAGGGGTATAAGAGATGTACCCGGTTCTGTCGTTTGTTGTTCGCTTGATATCTGTCGCTGACGGTGCATAGTTGCGGTCGCTGCTCTTGTCCATGAGGCTACGTCTAACGATGAGCACCGGCAATGGAGACCACCAAGCCATAATGCGCAGTCGTCGTTACGTTCGGCGGCGGCGGTGGCATAGTGTACTGGTTGCCGATACCGTTGCTTTGGCTGATTTGGCCGTTCGGAGATGGTGGGTCCTGATCATGACCTAGTGGTGGTGTCGCGGTGCGCTGGGCGACCACATAGTTGCTGGTGGTCGCCATCCTCATGCGATGGCTCGCCACAGGCACCAGTATCGCCAACCACAGGCACGACGGTTTGTGTCTGCGTAGGAGATTTCTGCGGGTGGGTGCGCCACTTTACGACATATCTACGCCGAATGCACCGATGTATCCTCCTCTTCAGGGCCTTCAGATCCAGCGGGAGTCTTCTGCACCTGGAACGGCAAGCAGCGGCCTGTTTGCGCATCCCGCATATGACCTGAGCTATCCACGACGAATTGTGTCCCTGCGACCACATGGCGTTGTCCGCGGCCGACGGCATTGCTATTACTATCCGACCTCCAGGCTTCTTTCACCGCGTCCCGGACTTTTTGCCGCAAGTTCTCTGTGCTTGGGGACCTGGTTCGCAACAGATTCTCGGGACTGCGTTATGGTCAGCGGTGGACTCGGGAGGACCTAGACGACACATACGTACAGCTTGTCTCGAGGAGGACCCATCAATACCACTGCCGTATGGCTGCCGCCGTGCTCACTGACATGGATGTTCAGGACATGTTCCCACAGCCCCCAAAAATCGATCCACGTTGCATCTATGAGTTCGCCAGACGCGGTCCTGCAGTATCCGCATATAGTTTCGCAATTACACATCAGTAGCTCGCCTTCCTGTGGCCACGCGTGGGTGTGACCGGGTAGTTGACAAGGCATTCTAAATCGTCGAAGCCTGTGTCGTGGTCTTGGAATGCTACATGATCGAGTCCGATGGAACTCAGAGCGGACTTGCAGGTGGAGACTGGTAAAGTGCGTGTGACCAACGCTAGTGCGGATATGTGAATCTGAAGATGCTAGTATTGACTATATGTTGAAGATTGTGCGTACCCTCCCACATCAGGTGGAAGAAGGGCCTTATATGGCCTATCTAGAGGGTTTGCTATCCTCTTCGTCTCTATGAGACAATGTGCAGGGCATACCATTCAACACTATGGTACAGTAACCCTTTTACATAGCTGAGTAGCCTCCATCGACCGGGAGGTTGACACCAGTAATCCACGCAACATCATCGCTCGCCAAGAAGACCGCAGCCTTCGCTACATCCGACGGATGACCCATCCCCCCAAATGGATGCGCCTTGTCTATCTCCGCCTGTGCGGCTGGATCGTTTTGGAGGTTCTGCGTCATAGCGGTTCGAAGAAAGCCAGGGCAGAGAGCATTGCAGTGTATACGGCGCGGTGCATAGTCCAGAGCGACTTGCTTCGTGAGCTGCGCTACTGCGCCCTTGCTGGTAGTATAGGCCGGAGTGTTGAAGTAGGCAACCAATCCCTGGATCGATGCGGTGTTGACGATCCAGCCTCTGTCCCTCACGCCCGGCAGCAGGTCTTGCTTCAGCATCTGAGTGATGGCATACTTGCAGCCAAAGAACACCCCTTTGACATTGATGGCCATGGTCTTGTCCCAATCGCTCTCACTTGTCTCGTGGATACCATGTGGTCGAGCATGTGTGCTCTCAACGCTTATACCAGCATTGTTGGCCATGATGTCGAGTCTACCAAATGCTTCCACGCATTTAGCAACGGCATTCTCGACGTCTTCGGGCTTCGTCACATCGGCCTTCACGAAAATCGCACTACCCTCCCCATGCAACCGATGGAGCTCTTCGAGGATCGTCTCCCCTTGAACTCGGTTGTTGTAGTCGTCCGCTTTGCCTGTCTCAGCATTTGTGGTGTTCCTTTGCGTTGCATAGATGTCCACGCAGCATATTCTGGCGCCCTCGGAGGCAAAGGCCAACGATATAGCTCGCCCGAGGCCTGATGAAGAGCCAGTGACCAAGGCGATTCGATCTTGGAGTCTGCCTGGCATATTGAGGAAATGCTATGCGAAGTCCGAACAGATGAAAGCACTGAGCAGTACTGTACGGACGGGAGCTTGCAGTGCCACCTGAGCTTTCGGGCCGATATGGGTCTGTACCGAAGTTAATCTCTATTCTTCTGGGTATACAAGTGTGCAGAGCTGACAGGATCAATCAGATGTCTGCTCAATGGCGTAACAACAGCGACGATGACTTGAGTCAAGACTTACTCCATTCCTAATGTCAATCTGCGGGCGTAATGGCTGGAACGTAGCGTAAGATATTGCATCCCACAGCTATATCTGACCCAGTGTACATTTCCGTGGCTACCGGAGACCGACAGCCTCGTTCATGTGCAAACACTGGCTTCAAAAACGAGTTTCGAGCAACATTGTGACTCACAAGAATCATGGCAGCATGTTATGGTCTTTACATCGTTTCTGCAAGCGACAATTTACCACACAATTGTTTTCTGTATGCAGCCCCGGTCCTCACCTTTGCGAGCCTTCCACTATGATCAGCCATCATGCCACACCCCACAGGAGTCCACCGCACATCATCTACGCCACTGGCTGCCGCCGCTGGCACTTTCAACAGCCTCTCCGCCTTCCGCTAGTCGTAGAGTTTCCTCGAGCACCAAGAAGTCGCGCTCCATGACTTCAGCCCAATTCTGAAGATCGCCGAACTCATTCAACCCTTTCGTCGTCTTGTCGAGTTCCTTCTGCCATTTGGCGCTTTCTTTGGCGAGCGCGACAGTCTGCTTCTTCAGCTCGGCCTCCTGCTTGATGATGGCAGTCGCATTGGAGTGTAGATCTGCTGCCCGGCGGCGATACTGGGTGTCGTAGTTTGATCCTGCAGACTCCAGGGAGCCTAGTACAGCAGCTCGTGCTTCTTCTTGGGCCCTCGGGCCGTCGCTTTCTACTGCAGTGGATGATGTCGCGGTCGATGCCATCTCAGCGGGGATTGCAAGCTCGTGCGGTTGTCTGTTCGGCTCGAGGTTCACAACAGCTGCAAAGCTTCTCACAGCAGATACGAGGATACTTCCAGAATCCACAGCGTCTCCTCAAGTGGAGCCGAAGCTCCTCATCTGACTGCACCGATTGCAGGAAAGGCTGGCCGAAGACGCCCTAAGGCAACGGTCCGCGTACCGTTGGTGTGCTATCAGCATACTTGAATGGCTACCTGGGCCACTTTGACAGGCATCTTGAAGGTATCGCGGGCGTAGTTCGATGATTGAAGCTGCAACTGACCGATCCCAGCGTGGCAGCTCTGACGTGTTCAACGCGTTCCTGCAGTAGCTGTAAATGCCTTTCCGCACTGTTCTTCATTCCCATGTTCATGCTGGAGTACCCGGCCTGTAGGCCTCCGGAAGGTAGACTTGCCACGAGGTTGATTTGGGGAAGAGATGGAAGAGACGCTGGGAAGTGTAACTCCCCGACGTCTTGGTGAGTTCCAGGACCTCAACGTCGGTCTTGTCGCTTCCCGAGCTTGGATGCTGCACACACTGCGGCACGGTCATATGGCATGTTTGTCGGTGAATCTACTCAGGATGGCCAGCATTTCAGAAGAAGTGTCGAAGTCGGGAAGCGAAGCCTCCTGAAACAGTGCATTGACCGCATTGCGGCAAAAGTCCACCGCGATCCCGCCGGGACCTTGGAGAAGTCTCCCACCTCATCGCCAACATCACAGCGAGCGAGACTCCCGATCCAAGGACGACGGCACTCGAGAGCTGTTCAAACCTCTCGCCAACGATGAAGCAGATGGGTGTGTGAACGTTGCGTTGATCATGGGCGACCACGCTCGCCTGCGATCCCATCTTGAAGACAGCCCATGCAGCGCATCTTAGCGAAGGCGTGGCGGCCCGGCATCACGTCGATCTGTCCGAAACACCTTATGTATACCAAGCGCTCATCATACCGGTAACGGTGCCTCCGCCTCCAGAACAGTCCACCAGGGTCAAGATGGATTGAGTACATAACTTCACATCCCCCCAACGTAAGTTGCTTCCTTCTGGCACTCATCGACGCTCTCGCCTGGTAGCGACTGTCACTTCTTGCTTTCAGCACGTCACTCGTTACGCGTGCTTCTCTTCACTCCTTCACCATGCTGTACTCTTTCAGCTTTGCGGCTCTGGCAGCCACAGTCTCCATTGCATCAGCTCAGCACATAGCTCTGCCTTATGGCCAGTGCGGCGGTGCCCGTAGCCCAGCCAAGGGCTGTGCATCTGGCTTCCACTGCCATGAATACAACGAGTTCTACCATCAATGCATTCCAGGAGCAGGGTCGAGCTCCGGCGCAGCCTTGGGTACGGCTCCCTTGGGCACTGCCCCGTTGGGTACAGCTCCATCGGGTACTGCTCCGTTGGGCACAGGTTTCGCACTGCCTACTGGATATGCTGTGCCCACTGGGTTCCCGAGGGGTACTGCTCCCTTGGGCACCGGAACGGCAGCTAGCTCTGGGTTCCCAGTCAACTCTATGAACGCAACGAGCAGCTGCGAGACAACGATCAGTAAGCATGCCACATAACTACCTTGGACAACGGCTAACTATACTGTAGCGATATCGAAGACGACAAGCGCCGCATCCGGAGCTACCTCTGTTGGGGCCATCAGCGAGTCTTCGCCAGCAGTCTCTTCTGCTGCGGTCACATCGCTGCCAACTACGCTAGAGACCAAGGCCATCAACACAACAACAGAGGCTTCCGCCACGTCAACGGAGGCCGTCTCTACCGCAGAAGCTGCTTCCGCAAGCGCTGCCTCGACTGGGTTGTTCCCTTCCGCCAGCGGGTCGAAGTTCGTCATTGACGGCGAGACAGGCTACTTTGCCGGTAGCAATGCCTACTGGATTAGCTTCCTGACCGATAATGACGATGTCGACACCGTTATGCAGCACCTGAAAGAGTCCGGTTTGAAGATCCTTCGTGTCTGGGGCTTCAACGATGTCACAAGCACGCCATCATCTGGCACAGTCTACTTCCAGTCTTTCGCTGGAAGCACGCCGACGATCAACACTGGTACAGACGGTCTTGGGCGCCTGGATTACGTTGTCCAAAGCGCTGAGGCTCATGGCATCAAGCTGATCATCGTAAGTGTTTCACAAGATTAGTCGATTGGTGAGGTATATGGCTGACATGTTCAGAACTTCGTGAATAACTGGACCGACTACGGAGGCATGGCAGCATACTTCACCTACGCAGGCATCACAGACAACACCCAATGGTACAACAACACCAAGGCGCAGACTCAATACCAGTCCTACATCAAAGCTGTCGTCTCCCGTTACCCCGACAGCTCCGCCATCTTCGCCTGGGAGCTCGCCAATGAGCCGCGTTGCGAGGGCTGCGACCTTTCGGTCATGTCGACTTGGATCACCGATACGGCGAAGTACATCAAGAGCATCGACGCAAACCGCATGGTCACCATTGGCTACGAAGGCTTCGGTCTCACCACAGGCGACGACGGCACCTACCCATACGAGACAAGTGCAGGCGGATATGACTTCGCCGCCACCTGCGCCCTCGACAATATCGACTTCTGCGGCTACCACTTGTACCCGGAGAGCTGGTCCGTCACGCCCACGCAGAGCTGGGGCACTGCTTGGATCACAAACCACGGCAAAGCTTGCGCAGCGGCTGGCAAGCCATGCTTGATGGAGGAGTTCGGCGCTACGACAGACACTGCCTCGGTTGATGCCTCGTGGGAAGCAACTGCGCTCGCAGACTCTGGCACTGGCGCCGATTTGTTCTGGCAGTATGGCGACACGTTATCCACAGGCCAGTCGCCTGATGACGGCTACACCGTCTACTACGGCACGGATGCGTTCACCACTGTGGTAACGAACCATGTTTCTGCTATTGATGCTGCCTGAGCGCGTGGAGGGTGGCAGAGCAGATGGTGAATGGGGTTGAGCTGTTTCGCTTCTTATGTGGCTTTGAGTACGTGGTTGTTCTGATCTCCCAAAACTGCCTTGGCCATTTCCATGAAGTCCTCTGAAATGTCTTGCCAAAGGTACATCCAGCCTTGTCCTCCCCATTCGTCCCTGTTTAGTCACTGGGTGTGGTCGGAGCTCGCCGACGCCAGCTTTCCTGCCCATCGCTACGCAACGGCCTCTCTCCTTCCTCCTTTGTACAATCGCTCGCGAGCATCCATCGTCGCATCGCATCGTCCCTCATACGAGCCATCCGATCAATAGCAAAGTGCTCTCGGAGCGAACACCTGCTTGCATGCCTTCTGCACCCCGCGTCGCGCCGCGTCCCACATGATCGGCCAGCTGCGATGGTCAGATAAGAGGTCAATGGTGGGCTAAGTGTTTGCCTCTTGTTTTTCTTCTGTTTCTTCGTGTCTCCTTAGCCATAGCGAATGTCTTTGAAGCAAGCAAGATACCTTGAAGGCTGCGTCTTGCCGTTACTGCTGACAGGTGGCGGGATGAGCTAGACGAAGACCAACGATAACATCAAGCGTCGAGGATTAGGTCAAGAGAAGCAGTCAGGATGGCACCAGGCCTGATAGATCCTCAGCCCGCGGTGGCACCCGAGAGCGAGCGTTCTCTATCCTCCGTCACCGAGTCGTACGACGATACCCTCCGCTTCTACCTGAATGGCACAAAGGTCACACTGGATACCGCAGATCCAGAGATCACACTGCTGGAGTACCTGCGAGGTATTGGATTGACAGGAACGAAGCTGGGATGTGCAGAAGGAGGTTGTGGAGCTTGTACGGTCGTTGTCTCGCAGTACAACCCCACAACGAAGAAGATATACCATGCGTCGGTCAACGCTTGTCTGGCGCCGCTGGTCAGTGTAGACGGGAAGCATGTGATCACAGTGGAAGGCATTGGCAATGTGAATAAGCCCCACCCCGCGCAGGAGCGCATAGCGAAGAGCAACGGGAGCCAGTGTGGGTTCTGTACACCAGGCATAGTGATGAGCTTGTATGCTCTGCTACGGAACAACGAGGAGCCTAGCGAGCTCGAAGTCGAGGAAGCTTTCGATGGCAACCTCTGTCGCTGCACAGGATATCGGCCTATTCTGGATGCCGCCCAGTCATTCAGCGCAGGTAAAGGTTGTGGAATGGCTAGGGCGAATGGTGGTAAAGGGTGCTGTATGGAGAACGGGGCCAACGGCTCCAAGGGTGGTTGCTGTAAGAGCAACGGCGCCGATGGCGAGAGCGATCAGCCTATTAAGCGTTTCACACCACCAGGTTTCATCGAGTACAACTCAGACACTCAGCTTATCTTCCCACCTGCACTACGAAAGCATGAGTACAAGGCTCTCGCTTTTGGTAACAAACGGAAACGCTGGTTCCGTCCGGTTACACTCAAGCAACTCCTCGAAATCAAGAGCGTCTATCCGTCTGCCAAGATTATCGGCGGTAGCACAGAAACTCAGATTGAGGTGAAGTTCAAGGCGATGCAGTACACCGCCTCAGTATACGTTGGCGACATAGCAGAGCTGAGGCAGTACAAGTTCGAGGATGACCATCTGGAGATTGGCGGGAACGTCACCCTCACGGACCTCGAGGACATCACCAATGAGGCTGTCAAGCACTACGGCAAGGAGCGTGGTCAACCGTTCGCTGCAATCTATAAGCAGATTCGATACTTTGCTGGCCGGCAGATTAGAAACGTAGGCACTCCTGCGGGCAACCTGGCGACTGCCTCGCCCATCTCAGATCTCAATCCAGTCTTCGTTGCAACAAATGCTACTCTCGTAGCCAAGAGCCTGGACAAGACTACCGAGATTCCTATGTCAGAGTTCTTCAAAGGCTACCGGATCACTGCCTTGCCACCGGACGCGATCATTGCAAGCATCCGAATTCCTCTGTTCCAGGAGAAGCACGAGTACATGCGCGCATACAAGCAAGCCAAGCGGAAGGACGACGACATTGCTATCGTCAACAGCGCGCTGCGAGTTCGTCTTAGCGACGACAACGTCGTAGAGGATACCAGCTTGGTATATGGTGGCTTAGCACCCATTACGATTGCTGCGAAGAACGCCATGAGCTATCTGAAAGGGGAAAAGTTCACTGACCCCAAGACGCTGGAAGGTGTGATGAATGCACTGGAGCAGGACTTTGACCTCAGATTCGGCGTACCTGGAGGCATGGCCACATACAGGAAATCGCTGGCCCTTGGCTTCTTCTACAGGTTCTATCACGAAGTGCTGGCGGAGCTGAACCCAGCGGATGCTGAGGTAGATCAAGACGCCCTTGCTGAGATCGAAAGAGAGATCAGCAAGGGTTACAAGGACCATAGTGTCGGTGAGAAGTACGAAAAGACGATCATCGGCAAGGAGCAACCGCACGTTGCTGCTATGAAGCAGTGTACCGGTGAAGCGCAGTATACCGACGATATCCCGGTGCAGAAGAACGAGCTTTACGGATGTCTACTGTTGAGTACGAAAGCTCATGCTAAGATGTTGTCCGTTGATGCCGCGCCCGCGCTCGATATCCCTGGGGTGATGGACTATGTCTCCCACACAGATCTACCAAATGAAAAGGCCAACTGGTGGGGTGCTCCAAACTGCGATGAGACATTCTTCGCTGTTGATGAAGTCTTCTCGGCTGGTCAACCTATCGGTATGGTACTCGCGACATCTGCAAAGCAAGCAGAGGCAGGCATGCGAGCAGTGCGGGTGCAGTATGAGGATCTCCCAGCCATATTCACGATTGAGGAAGCTATAGCGGCCGATAGCTACTTCGATCACTATCGCTATATCCACAATGGTGATACCGAGAAGGCATTTGCTGAGGCAGATCATGTATTTTCTGGCGTCGCGCGGATGGGCGGCCAAGAGCACTTCTATTTGGAGACGAATGCCTGCGTAGCCATCCCCAAACCAGAAGACGGCGAGATGGAGGTCTGGAGTTCTACGCAGAACCCTACCGAAACCCAAGCCTACGTTGCACAAGTCACTGGTGTGGCGGCGAACAAGATCGTCTCCAAGGTCAAGCGGCTAGGTGGTGGCTTTGGTGGCAAGGAGACGAGGTCGATACAGTTGGCGGCTATCTGCGCTACGGCGGCGAAGAAGACCAAGAGACCAGTGAGATGCATGCTCAATCGCGACGAGGATATCTTGACCTCAGGACAACGACATCCGTTCTTGGCGAGATGGAAGGTCGCAGTCAACAAGGATGGCAAGCTGCAGGCATTGGATGCTGATGTCTTCAACAACGGTGGCTGGAGCCAGGATCTGAGCGGTGCGGTCGTTGACCGAGCACTCTCCCACATCGATGGCGTATACCGGATACCAGCTGTCCACGTCCGCGGACGGATATGCAAGACCAACACCGTCTCGAATACCGCCTTCCGTGGTTTTGGCGGCCCACAGGGCATGTTCATTGCCGAGACGTACATGGAAGAGATCGCGGACCACCTCAAGATACCTGTCGAGAAGCTGAGGGAGATCAACATGTACAAGCCTGACGAGCCGACGCACTTCAAGCAAGAGCTCAAGGACTGGTACGTACCGTTGATGTGGAAGCAAGTTAGAGAAGAGTCCGAGTACGACCGACGCAAGAAGGAGGTCGAAGAGTACAACAACAAGAGCAAATGGAAGAAGAGAGGTATGGCCATCATTCCGACGAAGTTCGGCATTTCGTTCACGGCCATCTTCCTCAACCAAGCCGGTGCGCTAGTACATATCTACCATGACGGCTCGGTGCTTGTGGCCCACGGTGGAACGGAAATGGGTCAGGGGCTGCATACGAAGATGACGATGATCGCTGCGGAGGCTCTGAAGGTCCCGCTGGAGAATGTCTTCATCTCGGAGACTGCGACTAATACCGTGGCCAACACATCATCGACCGCCGCTTCGGCATCTTCGGATCTGAACGGCTACGCCATCTGGAACGCTTGCTCACAGCTCAACGAGCGCCTTGCACCGTACCGGGAGAAGATGGGCCCGGAAGCTACAATGAAGGAGCTGGCGCACGCAGCGTACTTCGACCGCGTGAACCTCTCCGCCAACGGCTTCTACAAGACACCTGACATTGGGTACGTCTGGGGTCCCAACACGGGCCAGATGTTCTTCTACTTCACCCAGGGCGTTGCGGCAGCGGAGGTGGAGATCGACACACTGACTGGAGACTGGACATGTCGGAGAGCAGACCTCAAGATGGATGTTGGTAGGTCAATCAACCCAGCCATCGACTATGGGCAGATTGAAGGGGCTTTCGTGCAAGGCATGGGCCTGTTCACCATCGAGGAGTCCCTCTGGCATCGTGCAAGCGGACAGATCTTCACGAGAGGGCCAGGTGCATACAAAATCCCGGGTTTCAGAGATATACCGCAGGAGTTTAACGTGAGCTTGCTGAAGGATGTGAATTGGGAGAACCTGCGCACCATCCAGCGCTCACGCGGTGTCGGCGAGCCGCCGCTGTTCATGGGCTCGGCGGTCTTCTTCGCTATCCGAGATGCATTGAAAGCAGCGAGGAAACACTTTGGAGTGGAAGACGTGCTGAGTCTGAGGAGTCCGGCGACCGTTGAGAGGATTAGGATAAGTTGTGCGGACCCTATCATCAAGAGGGCGGAGGTTGAACCGCAGGAGGGCGAGAAGAGCTTCTTTGTTAGCATCTGAATGAAATGTGGCAACAAATTACATTATAGACATGGCGCTGAAGGCATCCCGACAAGATGATGGCAAATGTGTAGCTATGACCGTGAGATAGGATAAGGTACGTGCCTTGGCCTCGAACTAACAGAATCATGCCTCGCTCCATCCGCGTAAATCTTGTCCCTCCCACCTTCCTCCAACACCATCACACCATGCATGCCCAACGACCCTATCGACTACCTTGGCTCGTGTTGCTCATGCCGATGCTGGTGCAGGGTTGCTAGGTGGGCGAAGACTTGCTCACAGATATCGCAGGGATATGAGGGACCTTGCTCGTGTCGTGCACGCTGATGCTGGCGTAGGCAGGCTTGTTGGGCGAAGACTTGCTCACAGATATCGCCGGGATAGGAGGGACAGACTCGTCCCAGCCCATGCGTGTGCACTCCTCAGCGGCACAATGCTTCTGTCGACCCTTAAAGTGCCTCACGAGTCTAGTCTGTAAAGACGATACCCGCAGAGGAAGCCTTCGTCACTTCCGCACCTTGCTGACCCGCCGTGTCAAACCTCCCCAAGCCGGCGAAGCTCTGCCTCCTCTTCACCACCGGCCTCTTTGCTGCTTCACTCACAAACTCAGCCACCTTCTCCACGCCCTCCAACATCTCGTTGACACCGAAGGATTCGTCACCAGGCCAGATGTACTGCCTCCTCAATCTCGCAAGCCGGCCTCCAGCGCCGCTGTTGCGGCAGTCCCTGCACAGATCTTCGCCACACAGCGTGCAGTAGTAATGGAAGATGTCTGAAGTCCAGTGACAGAGGTAGCAGGTGCCACTCCCGTCTGTGTATTGGACCTGATGCTGGCAGCTCACCACCTCTGGAGCCGGGCCTTCGGATCTGCGCCGCTTAGGATTGCCGTCGTTGCCTTCGTAGTAGGCTGGGCTTAGGATGCCGTTCCTATCCCGGTGATGGGCGTTGTAGCCGGCGGTCGAATAGCCTTCCTTGTCCCTGCGTCGACGGTATCTGCCGTTACGTGAGTAGCCGAAGGGGGCTGGTGCATCTGTGTATGGCGTCAGTGACCCTGATTTGGATGACAGCGGGCGAGATACTTACCAAACCCATCGCGCATGTAGCCATCGGCATCTATGGGGGTGTCAGCGAAATTCATGGGACGAACAATGGCAGAGCAAAGCTTACCGTAGCCCTCCACCGAATAGCCTTGCTCATCTCTGCCCTCGAAGTCCAGGCCTGCTCTCGAGAAGCCTCGAACATCGAAACCGAAGCTCGAGGACAGTCAGCATACTAGCCTCAAGTCTGTGGCATGGACGCTCTACTCACCAGTCGTAGCCTTCATCATCGTAGTAGTCTTTTGAGATATTCCGCCTCGACATGTCGTCGCGGGCAAAGCCGCTGTCATCTAGAAAGGTCAGCTAAGGGCAGAAAGCAGTTGGCACTCATGGGTGTTACTTACTATACCCATCTTCGTGGAATCCGCCCGCATCCCTGCCTTGCCTGTCCTTGCCGTTACGATCTGGTACGTTGTTAGCAGCCTATGGAATGGACTCTGGTTAAGAAAGGGCTGATATCTCACCAAATCCTGCGGCATTGTAGCCTGTCCAATCTGGAGGGGCATGTCAGTACTATGGCACAGCGTGTGCGTTAGGCAGCTTACCGTATCCTTCTGCATCCCAGCCTTGGCGTGAGAAACCTTGGTTGTCTACATACGTCGTCAGTTCACCCTGTCCACAGCGCAAAGGAAAATTTGCAGTAGACATACCTAAGCCATCTCTCCCGTACCCTTCGCGATCTCTGTCCCAGCGATCGAACCCGTCTTCATCGTATACAGTTCCCTCGTCTTCATCTTCCCAGTTGTCATTATAGTCGTTTTCGAAGTCTTCGTCTTCATTGTATCCTTCATTCTGTTCGTGCTCGAAGTCCGGGTTCCACGGATTGTCTTCCCTATCAAGCCCAGTATCCTTATGGAACCCAGTCTGATTGTAGCCATCTTCTGTATATACAGGTACTTCGTAACGTGGGCAGCCATGGTTGCAAGATGTGAGACCGGTCCACTTCCTGCCGCAGACTAGACAAAACTCTCCAGTGCAGCGACATGTCATATGATTACAAGCCTCTTCTTTGCGTACCCACATGCCGCAGTGGGGACACTTCTGCCAGAGCCATCGCTCGTCCTCTGGCAGACTGTCGATGTAGGCCTTAACTTTGTCGTCGTGCTCGTCTGTCTTGCAGGTGTGGCCTTGGCCTCCATTGCTGATCACCAGCTCGCTGCAGAGCCTACAGGTGATGTTGTCGCAGTCTGGACAGATGATACGGGTATCATCGCCCCGGACCTCGTGATTCAGGAAGCGAGTGTAGCCAAGCGCGGTATGACAGGCGGTGCTCGCACAGTAATGGCGGTAGGAGGGAGCCACAGCGTACTCCTCGATCTTGTCCGTGAACTTCTCGGCAAGCGCCTTGTCGCTGTCCGAGCCCTTCTCAAGCTCCTCGATGAAGACATTATCCGGTTTTCTGCCACACGCTTGCTCTGCACAGTAGATAGGGTGAACACTCTCGTCGCTGATGGCAGATGTAACAGCGTGGCGAAGGCATTCTCCGCAGAGAGCATGCTCGCCACAGGGTAGCTGTAACCGAGCGGTCGTGTCTGCTTCGTCGCCGCAGATGAAGCATGCCGTGCTGGCAGCCTCCTGCTCGTGCTGTCTGCTGGAGTCGAAGTAGTTTCCTGGCCATGTCATCCTTCCCCACTCATCGTTCTCAGGCAACCTGTAGTTGACATAGCTGAACCTCGGCCACATATCGTCGTCAGGCGGCTGGAAGGGGCCCGACATAGTGGAGTGTGTAAAATAGAATAAGCTGGTAGGAGGTTACTCGATGGAGTGTGAGTGTAAAGGCGAAGCGTAAGCGAAGCAGCAGCGTAGACTTGGGGGATCTTGCGTGGTTCGATATGAACGAGTGTGGGTGGTCTCCAAGTCGCAGTCGAAGGTAGCGAGAGGAAGTAGGCAAGTCGAAGAGCGGCAATGACGAGTCTTATAAGGCTGAATTCTGTTGTGCCGCAAAGCACGCACGGCCTCGCAATATTCACTGAGCGGGCCTCTTAGTGCTGCTGAAGCAGACTGCGAACCGGAGAGCGTGAATGGCAGCAAGTCTGGACTCTATCGAGCTCCACTGCTGTGGATTCACACCGGCGTGTGAGCCTGCCTTCTGCACAACAGCGTCGTACTCCTCATTGTGTCTGATGAGGCTGCGACGTTGGCCTTAGGGCCCTTGATCTGTATTTAGGTGTCGATATACCTCTCCACCATCTGCGGCTCAACTCCTTCGACGCATGCATGCTCTCTGAATACAACGTCCAGAAGGCTGCGAATTCGGGGGCACGGGTAAGTCTCGTGAAGCAGGAAAGTGAACAAAAAATCATATGGTGCCAAAAACATAGGAACTGTACATCATCTGAAAGATAAAAGGAGAAATTACTCATCCACACTGCATGGAGCAGCATCAGACATCTTATGCTCCACTGAGCTACCCCATGCCTCATCTCCAACTGTTTGCGACTCTTCAGCAAGTCATGTATGTCTCCAATGACCCAGCAAACCGCATGCCGTCTGTCCTTATGCACTGCGCCATGGTGCTTTGCCAGCAGGTAATCTTGGCGGCCGCACGGACGACGCCTACGCTCCCGTAGCTGCAAGAGTGCGCGGTCAAGGTGTGCGGCCGCCAAGATAGCTTGCAGGAATGGCAAGGCACCGTATTGTCTCTTTAAGCCTTCCATTCATCGGGATGAGAATGCGGGCAAGCTACGGTTCGTCTCATCCCTCAGCAACCACGAAGCAGTGTATCACTCGTGTACTAAAGAAGAGCTTCAGAGGATGAAGAGAGATCACGACTTACCTCGCGTTGGCTTACCTGCACTCACGTCGCCACCGTGGCTATCCCAGCCGCAAAACAGTGATCAGGAGCTAAGGAATATCTCGTGAATAACGGGTTTCGAAGACATACGCATTTAGTGTGTACTAACCTCATCACCACCTCACACCACCCCACACCACCCCTCCCACTCCCTCCCTTCCCGTATCCAGCCGCCTACTGCAACCTAACACCGGCCTGCTTCTGCTTCCTCCCCTCCCTCCCCTGCACACTCATGAACCCTCCTTCATCACCAGCATGCAACACGCCCTTTGCATTCTCCCGCTTCTCCTCGTCGATCTTCTTAAGCCTCTTCTCCGTCTTCTGCTTCCCTGACCCTTTACCATGGAACATATGACTGAGGTGCTTGAAAGCCTCCTTCTGGTTCATAGACCTGCCGTACTCGTCATGGTATTGCAACTTGACATCTGGCTTATACTCTCTATTGAACATGTCTGCCAAGAGGCGAGAGATGTATAGTTCGCGGGCTTCGTTTTGCTGGCGGGCGTAGGTGTCTCGTTCACGGTTGGACATGCGATCCCAGCGGCCTGATTTACGGTCGGCTTCGCGCTGCTCTTTGGCTTTGACGTCGTATTCGTCGATAAGGTGTTGCTTATCGGCCAAGAACTTGGTGCGCTGGCGCTCCTTCTCGCTCAGATTAGCAGCAGCTGGGTCCTCGATGAGACCACGTTTCCGCAGCATAGCCAAGGCTGCACCCGCCCCAGATCCACCAAGTGTATCTTCGTCTTCGAGGCCGGTGGCTGTGTGCTCCTCTGCGGGAGTTCCAGATTGTTCGCGCTTTGCACGCTCGCGCCTCTCTTCGGCATCCGCGGCTTCGGCGTACGATTGTGCCATTGTTGTGTCGCCATCTTCGTCTTCGTCGCCTTCTGGTGAGGCGGCTGTAGCTGCTTGAGGTCGGTCGCGTGTCTCGGGTGCTTCGGGTTTCTTCAAGTTGGCCACGAACTCGGATGTCTCGTCCATAACTATGCCGCCTTCTTCGCCTTCGTCTTCGTCGACGGGCATCTCTTCCCGCATTTGGCGCGCGAGCTCTGCTGCGTCCATCTTTTTGCGCTTCTTCAATGCCTGGCGTCTCGACTCGGCGAGCTTGGCTTGGAGGTCATCATCGTCGAATTCGAAGGCACGTTTCTTGCTTGCGGTATTACCGTTCGCCTGGGCACCGTCTACGTCCATGGCATCTCCGTCTGGCTGAGCGGACTGTGCTGGCTCCACAGGAAAGATGTCGTCTTCGTCTGCTGCCTTCTGCCGCGTCTTCTTCTCTTTCTTCTTCTTGGGCTTCTTGACTTTTATCGTCGATGGGTCTACGTAGTCTGATACAGGAGCATCATCCTTCAGCATGTCCAAGCTAATCTTGACGCCTTTGCTTTTGGCTTGGCCATCTGCGTCTAGCTGGGTCTGCTTTGCCTCCACGGTATTACCTTGACCATCAAGCGTAAAGCGCTTCTGCCGCTTGCCCTCGATCTCCTCGTCATACTTGCTCAGCACGTTCTTCACCTCGCCCTGCTCTGTGGGATCATAATCCGGCTTCTTCTTCTTCAGCCTGAGCTTCTCCTCCAGCTTCTCCTTCGCCTTCAAGTCGGCATTCTCCAGCTCATCGTCCTCGCTCTCCTCTCCAATCTGAGTATCCTTCAGGGTCAACACCTGCTCGCCCGTCGTCTCGTCAAACTCTCCAGCCTCGTGCCCAACCTTGACACCCGCCAGATCCTTACTAGTATACTCCTGCTGCGCCTCCCTCTCCCGCTCGGCAAGCTCCTCCTCAAGCTTCCGCGCCTTCTCAATCTTCTTCTGCCGCTTCTTCTGCTGCAGCAACCACGTCTTAGTATCCACCTCACCCTCATCCGCGTCGCCAAGTCCTTTTCCCTCCATTTTCGCATATCGCTGCGCGGCATCTCGTGACTTCTTGGCAGCAGCTTTCCGTTTCTCGCGCTCCACTTTCTCCTGCTTCTCGGCTTCGAGTTTCTGCCAGTTGGAATCCATCGCGGCCTGTCGCTTCTCGTACGTGCTGAGGTCCTCGCCTTCTGACGCAGATTCTTCATCATCGCCGTCTTTGAATGCTGGTCCGCTGGCGCCGGGTACAGGCAGTGGTGCCATGCCCAGCGACACGCGGACCTTGTTCATCTGTTCAATCGCGGCGGCGTCCATGGTGGCGGTTGTTACAATACCAGTCACGATGCAAGTAGTGCTTGCACAGAGAAAGATGTTGACTACCTTACTGTGCTCCACTCCACGACCGCATTCGCCTCTGACTAACCCATTGCTTGACTCGCGCTCCCCTTCGGCAACATCCCCATTCACCCTAGCGCTCCGAGATCTTGGCAGCCAAAAAGTTCCCTACACCTCGACACTTTCCCTCTCCCTCCTCTCTCTCGCAACCACAGACCTGTGTCCAGCGATCCTGACCTACCTCCGGGTAGTGATCGGTCGATTGCTGCGACAGTTCGATGTCCATGCAGTTCTTCACCTTCCAGGACCCATGGGGAATTGTGATCGACAGGTCTCAGAAAGAGAAGCGTGCATTGTATCTGATCTTGAGTTCTTCGCGAGCTCGGTTGGAGAAGTGCATTGCTGGGGCGCTATATTCCGAATCGTTTCCCGAGGCCGTCGGTCGTTGAGGGAGGGGACAAACCATAGCTTGCCTACATTTCATCACGCGAGGTGTCGAGGATACACGAGGGACGACTACATCGTCTCGCCATTTGGAGAGACATTTGTTCATGGCTTGCGGATATCTGCTGGGCTTATGAGGTCACAGCTGCCGATGATGGCGGCTGGTGAGAACCCCATGCGATTAGAGACCAGCATGAGGCGGCGCACGAGACGAGAAAGCATGCGGTTTGCTAGGCCGTGGCCGTGGGAGACATGGCACTGCAGAGGGGTGCAAACAGTGCAAGATGAGACACGAGCAACCCCTGCGAAAAGGATAGTCTCCTGCCCTTTGCTTCTGAGACAGATAAGTAATGCCTTCAACTCTTTATTCATCTACTTCCATGCCTCTTTGTCACCTTACTACGACTACATACTCGTCTTCCTCGTCCGCACACTCATCTTTCCTTGCTTCTCGGTGTCTGTATGATCTCTTGTCTATGCTGCTTCACATTCGAGGTCCGACGCTCGTCGTTCACACTTTCCCTTTTGCGACACCATTCACCAACACGCGAAGTCATCAGCAGTGAATATACTCGAGCCATTGTCGAAACACGCTTGAGGCCCGTGCCTTGCGACGCAGCGCAATGCATCCTCAAAACCTTTCGCCATCGCCGCTCGTTGCCTTGCGTTTCTTTTTCTTGCCACACGCAGTCTCGAGCTACAGCCTTCGAAGCAACGGCCTGCACACACTTGGAAGCACACGGCCGCTCGCCAATGTTACACTGCGCCATCGAGAACCTCTGCCTACCAGCCTCGTAGGTCACTCTCAGCACGGTAGCCTACACGTTTCGTCATCTGCGTCAACATCATCATGGCGGACGCACCAGGAGGATTCGTTATCGCCGATTTAACTACACGATTCATCACATTAGACTTCAATGTGCGGCAACCGGCTCAAGTACTACTCACTATTTCAGCTCCGGAACAACAGCCAGAGGAGCATACTCTCGACGAGCGAAGCTTGTGCTTTGTCTGCCAGGATACCGATTTCGAGACTGAGCTCACAGACCTCCCGTGCGGTGATCACGCCATCTGTCACGACTGTCTTCGCCACGCTCTCGAGTGCGCCATCAGCAACGAAAGCGTATACCCTATAAACTGTGCGGAGCCGACGCGCTGCGGTTCGATACCGGACTGGTTCTTTGAGCAACATACTGCTATGCACAGCGAGGAGGACGCGGCGCTGCTGGCGAGGTACAAGGAGAAAGCTGAGGAGTACGCCACGCCTGATATTTGGAGGTCTTACTGCGCGAACAAGGAGTGCCAGCTGGTGCAAGGTCGTTCAAGGTTCCTGAACGCGGAGATTACCGGGAGTGAGGATGCGGTGCTCTGCCCGGATTGCACTGGTATTACTTGCCGTCGCTGCAAGAACCTCATGGCTGATAAAGATGAGCATGTCTGCACCGAGTCCAACCACGATGAGATGATTCGCGAGTTCATTCAGACCTTACCAGAAGACCAGCACTGGTTCTGGCAGAAGTGCTACAAATGCACTAGCTGGACGGAGAAAATCAGTGCTTGCAACCATATCACCTGCAAGTGCGGAGGGCAGTTCTGCCTAATCTGCGGACACAAGTGGGTGGGCTTGAGTTCCTGCGTGCGCGGATGTCCGCACCACGAGAAGCCTACTTATACGGAGGACGGGTACATGCAGACAGGCTTTCGGAGGTTTGCCATGGGATCCTAATTCAGAGCACGAGGATGAAGATTATGGCGATGATGATATGCCCGGCCTAGAACACGAATTGGACTATAATGCACCTGTATATGGAGACGATGGATTCAACCAATGGGGCTGGGACCGCGAGGGCCACGGAGTAGATGGGCTGGACTTTGAAGAGTTCTTCCGCTCAGGCTACGATGGTGATGGATATCTACGTGATGGCTATGATGCGCCCGAACCCTTTGGCTTCTCACGGGAGGGTCTGGACCGGCGTGGCATGGACAAAGACGGCATTTCAACCACGGGGTACTCTGCGCACCATAGGGACAGAGATAACGTCCTCGACCCTGATTACGTTGTTGAGACGGATGGCAATCCTCGACGCTGGAGGTTCTCACATCAGCCGAATATCGTACGTGGGGGGAGTGCGACTTGCTACTCGTGCGACTGGAGGGGCGATAGATCTTACTACCGCTGCGCGGAGTGCGGGGAGGGCCTGTGCAGGAACTGCTTGTATGTGAGCGCTGGGACTTGCCTTGCTGAAGTGCGGGAGCAGCATCTTTGGGGTGAGACGTACGGGGTCGCGGAGATGATTGGGCGACTTGAGGATGTTATGAGGTTGAAGGAGAGGCCCGCAGCGAGTTCATCGCCAGAGCGGAGGCACAGCTTCGCTGGCCTTGAGCGTGAGTGGGCTTACGATACCGCTGGTGCGACAGAGGGGACTGCTGCGCAAGAAGGCCTTGGTGGCGCTCCGGACTACTAAGCTTCCCATGCCATCAGCGCGAGAGAGAGGACGAGGGTGAGAGCGGCGAGGAAAGGAGAACAGTAGTCGCGGCATGCAACAGTATGCAAAGTAAATAGAGTACGCGCAATTCCAGAGATGTAAGAGTACCATAGCCATAGTTTCGCGATCTCAGTATTTCAGATCGAGTGACTCGTTATAGCCACTGTCATCGCCGGTACTCTTCGTCCGGAACCGCTTCAGTCGTGAATGTCCTATAGTCATTCGTGATCATGAGAGCAGAAGAAGTAGTGTTTGCTTGATCCGACACGTTTAAGTCGCGGTGGTCAGTGCACCCGTTGTTGCCGCTTTGAGCCAACGCCAGGCATTTGAATATCTTCAACCACCACCTCACACGCCACGTCTACTCACTCAGTATCAAAAATCTCGGGAACAATCCAGACATTACGCCGGAAACCTACGATCATCGCGAGAATGGCACCCGCCTCGACACCACAGCCGCTCTACGGCAAGGACGAGAAAGTGCTCTGCTTCCACCACGAACTGCTATATGAGGCGAAAGTGCTGGACTCCAAGGTGAAAGACCCGAATGACAAGAAAGATGGCTTTGTCTACCGCGTCCACTATAAGGGCTGGAAGAATACGTGAGTCCAGTCATATTCCCTCTTCCGCGGTATTTGCTGCCGCAGGGGATGGGTGCTCTTGCCTTCCAAACTCTTGACTAACCGCTCTGCAGCTGGGATGACTGGGTACCCCAAGAACGTCTACGCAAGCTCTCTGAAGAGAACAAGGAGCTCGCGCAGAATCTCAAGAAGGACATGGATGCTCAGAGACGCGCCACGACTAGCAAACCTCCGTCAACTTCGACCAAGAAGCGGCCCTTCGGCTCGGATCTCACTGCTTCTTCGGCGCGAGGCAGTGAGGACCGCAGTAGTGCTGCTCCGCCGCCGCCGCCGAGGGGCACAAAGCGTGGGAGGGAGATTGAGGGAATTGACAAGGTAAGCTGTGATTCCGAGATTTGTCCTGGTGCCAAGCACGGCATACCTGGGACCTTGGTGCCAAACCGCTCGTTGGAGGTATTTACGCGACAGCATCGTCGTGCGCTTCGGCCCGCCTTGTTCGACAGACACCTCTTTGCACTGTCGCCACTGCGCACTAGGTGCGGACGCCATGGCATGCAGGCGGCAGACGTGCCGCAGTCTCATGACTCGCGGGAGATTCACCGTACTTGCAGCGGTCATGCTTCCTACAGAGCGGCGAACAGAGCTTCTCGGGGCCCGCATCCATGTGCTGCTGTGGAATGTTGCCTGCACTGATCGACGACAAGCTGACCTTTATGGGACTTGTAGGAAGACGAATTCATACGACGACCGGCAGTACGGTTATTCATGCCGGAGCAGCTCAAGAGCATCTTGGTCGACGACTGGGAGAAGGTCACCAAGGAGCAAAAGCTCGCTCCAGTGCCTTCGCCCACACCTGTCACCAAATTCCTGAACGAGTACGAGACGTTCGAGATGAACCACCGGCGGCCGAACTCCGCCGAAGCAGAGATCCTCGAAGAAGTTATCGCTGGCGTCAAAGAGTACTTCAACAAGTCACTGGGCCGCATACTACTCTACCGATTCGAGCGTCAACAATTCTACGAAGTCCACAAGCAGATCGAGTCCGGCCATGGCGAGCACGCGGGCAAGACCCTGGCTGACATGTACGGCTGCGAGCATCTGCTACGATTATTCGGTATGTATTGCCTTCCATTCTCCACGTGACGAAGAGATGCTGACGGCTTGTAGTCTCAATGCCTGACCTCATCGCTCACACCAACATGGACGCTCAATCTGTGAGCCGTTTGCGGGAAGAGTTCACGAAGATGACATCGTGGCTTGCTAAGCGGCTGGAGGTCTATCTGGCTAACGAGTACGAGCATGCCGGCCAGGAGTACCTTGAGAGCGCCAAGAATGGTGCGTGATTTACCAGGGGCGTGCAAGAAGGGTTGATCAGGAAGCATAGCGTTGGGAGTCCCGGGAAGAAAGCATAGGCGTCAAGGTGCGAGGGTCCGGCGACGATATTTCGAAAGAGAAGAGGCTTCTTTGGGAAGATCACGGTGTTTGCTCAAGTAATACTGCTATTGGCTACAATGCTGATTCCAATAATGTCACTTCCTCTTTTCGCTCCGCTTACCCGCCCTATCCCTCTTACTGCTGACTCGACCAGAGCACGTATCTCATCAGCAACCCTTCCTGCTTCAGTAGATCGAAGTCCGCCCTCAGCCCCAACGGTCTCTCGTCGCTCGGGCCATCCTTGAGCTCATCCAGCATGTTCTGCAGATCGCTGTCGTGGACGCCAGTCAAGCTGAGCATGCACGTCTCGCAAAGTAGCAAGCCGCAACCATTGCACCGGAGGCCGATAGCGTTTGTCGAGCCCGGTGTCTCGCACTCGTAGGTAGCCAGCGCTGGACATATCGAGCACCAGCGGTCCTTCTTTCTGAGCTTGCCGGAGAAGAGCGACATGAGCGCACCGTCAGCGTCCTGCAGCCGTACTTCGGCACCAGTCATTGGACGCATCTCATGCTTTGTGCACATCATGGCGGATACACGATGCATTGTACATGGTATGCACATCTTGGTGTTCGGTACGCCGTCACCCATGTGGCCTCCGCTGATCTCTGCCAAGCCACGACCATCCTCCCAGTCGATGACCTCCACCGTTTTCTGCTCCAAGCCCAGGACGGCAGTGCTTGAGCCATCACAGAAGTTACATCCCTTCTCGCTGTTGAAGACGATGGGATGACTGAACTTTGTGACGATCTTCCTCGTCTCTCCTGGCGAGGCATGTTTGGTGTCCTTCGACGGTTTGTGTTCGATACTTCCTGGCGAGATGTGCTTTGTGAAATCTCGCTGTGCCACTTTCGCCTTCTTACTTGGTGGTGGCTTCTTCTGAATCGGCTGCTTCGTCGCTCTCCGTTTCTGCGACAATGCCGAACGTGCTGGAGATCTCTGCTGAGGCACAGGAATCGTCGTCTGTTCTGGGACGCAGATACTGCCAGCCATCTCGCACGCGGTACAGTCCTCTCCGCTGATGCCGGTGGTGAATGAACACTCGCGGCCGCCTTCCCGACATTGCATGCATGTCCAGAATGTCTTGGTCTTGACGGGCTTCTTTACTGGCAACGGATCCTTAGCCCAGTCTCTTTCGTATCGGATGCGTGGGCGGATTGCCTCCTTCGCCGGGCCAGCGATGCAGGTATGGTCGTCCTCCTCACACTCCTGACAGGGTCCGCTGTGGTTAAGAGTAGACGTGTACGAGCATGCCCGCCTGCCCTTCTTGCAGTGCTCGCAAGCACGTTTTTTTGTTGGCGGAATAATAAGCTCGCAGTCGTGATCGTCGGCCTGACAGGTGTAGCATGGCCAAGCGCGCTCGTCGTCAAGTAGTGGGCAACGTATACGCAGTGCAGCACACTCCCGGCATCCGCGTGCCACAGGATGACCGAGGAGATCTGCAGGAAGCCCAAGGTCGTCGTGAAACTTCTCCGAACCACTCGCATTGCCATTTTGGTCTGCTGATCTCTTCCCGCGGCGTCGATAGCTAGCGAAAAAGTCGTCGTAGAAGATTTCACTATGTGCAGGTGGTTTGCTCAAGCACACTTTCAGAGCCGCTTTGCCGGCTTCACTCTGCACCTTCAGCTGAACGATGACTTTCGGTTTCTCCGGCGGTGTAGCTTCCCACTTCAGTGCGGCTTCATCCGAGCTTTCACTGCTAGAGTGCAGATACTCACGTTCACGCAGCTTGGCTCGGCTGCGGCGAGCTGGGGCCTTGCGAAACTTCTCGTCTGGGTCGTAGTCTCCGGTGTCGTCTTGGTCGATCCAGGTGCTGGTGAAGCCCGCCTTGTCGCGCGTTTGCGGTCGTAGCTCGTACTTTGTGGCCAGCTCTCCGAAGAGAAGATCATCCACCTCCCGACCAGACGGTGTCGTCGGTGTAGTGGACTCCTGGTAGTCCATGTCTTGATCATTGCGATCGGGTTGTTGCTCAGGCTCATTGCTCGGAGAACGCGGTCGCTCCGGTGGCTGCATTGTCCATGCACCGCTGAGATCGGTGGTGGTCTGGTCTGTGGTGTGCATATTGGAGGGATCCGCCTGCGGTAATGTTGTGGTTTGGCTAGCGTTGTGCTTCCGAGACAGCTGTGATAAATCTCACCTTCAATTCCCAAACGTCAGAGCCGGAGAGGGCGTTCGAGTCCACGGCGATCTCTCCTGTGATATGTTAGGGAAGTCGGAGAAGCTCAGGCGAGACAGCCGGACTAGTCATCCGGTTGGGTCAGCTTCGCCACTGACTTCACTGCCAGATCTGACTTGGCGAAAAAGCCATGGCTCATCATCTCCGAATCAGTTCGAACAGTCTCCTGCCACCAACGTACCGTCGGATATCGTTTGTTCTTCAAAGATGGACGTGTTCCGTTGGTGTTGAGCGTCGTCCATTAGTTGTGTTAGCGTCAGCAAGATATATCACGACAACGTCGTGAGGCAATCTTGTGCTGTAGAGACTCGTAGAGGTTTGCAAAGGGATGCATGAAAAGGGACAGTTTTGAGATTATGTTAGACGACTAAGATTATGGACGCATATGGCAGTGTGATGATGGGAAGGTACTAGAGGTGGATATCACGTAAGAGAACAGTTTCGGTGCGAACTCTTGCTTTTCATGTTCTGTTCACTTCGATGTAGCCTTGATCTCCTATCAGACCTGTGTACTTCGCTGCAGTTGTGCATGTGGGTTTAGAGACGTGGTGTCCTGTCCTGCTATCTCGCTCGCGACAGAGCCAGATCTTGTTCAGGCTGTTCGCCGCAGTATTGATTTCCGCTGGATGGTGCCATGGAAGCTCTTGTTCTCTTTCACGTCGTGATACGCGGTACAGACGTCTTCCTCTCAGAGCAAATCTCGCCTGAACACGTCCGGCAATGCCAAGCGAGTCCAAAGGCTCGCATCCTTCGACTCTCGTTGCCTCGAGTGGCCATCAGTCGTCAGTGATGGGGTGCGCAACTTGGGTAAAGTACTGTCTGTAGGAGGTAGCATCAAGGCTGGGAGGGTGGAAAAGGTCGCGGTGGTCCGAGGGTCGAAGGTGAAAGGTGGAGCATCGTGTGGCTGAGCTCAAGCGCCACACTTCGTTGATCGCTTTCGAATTTCCTGCTCTCCCACAAAGAGCTGCCAACATCCACCAAGGCCCGGTGAAAGCATTGACGACCGACATGAGACTTCGACACTCAATATCACGAAGTCCGGAAGGCATCCACAGGCCAATACGGTAGCCTTGAAAGCGACGCTACTGCGCGAAAACGAACAGTATCTCCAGAAGGATTTCGAACAACTTGATCCTAACGGGCATCGTAGCAGTCGGTCGAGGTCTTGCAATATCTGGGATCGCACCTTTACACCCGCCATGTTGTGGCCGCCATGAAGCTGTACCTCATCCGGCATGGCGAGACAGTCGACAATGTGGCCGGCCTCTATGCTGGTGTTCGGGACTCTGCTCTTACCGTCCATGGCGTCGAACAGGCTCGCCGTCTCGGCGAATTCTTCGCAAAAAGCAGCGTGAAGCTCACCCATATCTTCGCATCTCCGCTCTCGAGAGCCTTCAAGACCGCCGAAGCTGTGCAGAAGGCGCAAGCAAAGGGCCTGGATATCGTGCGAGTCCAAGACTTGATCGAGCAAGACTTCGGTTTATACGAAGGCAAGCCGTTTTATGCTCGTTCCGACCCAAAGAAGAGCGGAAGAGAGGCACACCATGACAAGCACAAAGATGATCCAGGCTTCGTGGACGTCGAGAGTAAGGAGGCCACGGGAAAGCGTGCGGACGCCTTCCTAGACGACCACCTCATACCGCTGCTGCTCGAACAAGCTCCGGCAGATGAAGGAAGTAGTCTTGCGGTAGCTGTGGTGTCGCACGGTATGCTGTTATCGCAGCTCTGGCGGAGATTGTTGCTTCGCCTGCCGAGGCGAAGCTTGACCATCGCACCGGAGGTCCTGGCGGCGAGGGACAACCTTGTGCTGGAACATCTCGGAGGCTGGAGCAATACCGGGTATCTGGAGCTCAATATTACTAAAGATGCGGACGCACAGATCTCCGAAAGCATGTCCAAAGCACCGGCGCAGGCAAAGCCCTCCAATACTCTGCCAACTCCTGTTCCGCCTCCAGTCGCGGTTGAAGATGCCCAGGTCTCCGTGGACGTCGAAGTACATAAACCTACCAGAGCCGACGAGGCCGCCCTGAGCACCCCGAAGACTCTGGCCGGCTACTCCACCGTCATTCTCGCCGTCGACAGCAAACAACACCTTGTTGGTCTGAAGCGGCAGCGTGGAGGAATTGGGCGAATTGCACATGATGAGAGCCAGAAGAAATTGGATGGCTTCTTCAAAAAGCAGCGAACGAGTTGATACCACCAAGCACTCGCGCCTCTTGCTTGCACGAGCTCTCGGCGTCTCACGAACGCCTGCGTCGCGCAAAGCCATGCGCCTTCAGGGCCATCGCTTTCGCTGATGCTCCAAACATCGAGGTGCCGAGAAGGATCCCAGCGAGGATGGATGCCGCGCCGAGCGTCCGGAGCGTTGCTGGGGTGACTAGAACTCCGAATGTCCGAAGCTGCGCCTGGGATGGGCTCTGCATTCTGTTCCCCGAATGATCAGAATGTCTTTCTGTTGCTAGGTCATCCTTCAAGCCCGCGGAGGAGTCTGAATCGTTGAGGAACATCTTCTTGGAATTGCGAATGGGACTGCCACCCAGCCTGACCTATGTGTAAGCTTCAGAGGTTTTGGAGCTTATGAGGCAGAAATCAAGCCTTCGCGTGTTGACCCAAGGTACGTCCGGCGAGCTTCTCTTCACACCCCTTGCTCTGATGATACAACAATAACACAGACCTGTTCTGAACCTTCATGTGGATTCACTATTGTCCAACTGCTGTCTGACATTCTCGCACCTCCACTTAACCTTGCTCTCCATGTTGTTGCTTAGACCAACGAATGCTGATCATAGTTCAGGGCACTCTCACCGAACCATCAAGCCAATTTAAGACCACGCGGCCTTGGCACGTAGCATTCCCGTGGTTTGCCTACGTACACAAGAGCAAAGCTGAGGCTTCTTAAGGTGGCGCATAGCGGTGAGGATATGCTTTGCAGCATACCCTAGATGAAGTCTCGCCAGCAGAACATTTGACGGCTCGACGCCCACAGCTTGAGGTCGATTGTGGGAGTAACGCCGACGACTTGCCTGAGTCTCGAGGTTGAGGTTCGCGGTGACTGCATGATATGTATGGTAGACCGTGCCACCTACGAACGACGCGTCCATGTTGCCATCCGTTCGTACTACGTGACCATACCAGAGAGTTTGCCAAGAATACAATCAGTCTTCAAATTCACTTGCCTGCCTTCCTGTTAAGGCAATCGCTTGTCATTCCGCAGCCGCTAGGTGCTGGGGAGTTCGTGCCACGCAGAAGTCTGATCGCTGCCTTCATCAAAATCTTCATCAGCGTTTCATGGCTTGCAGACAGACGCACACCAGTGACCAGTGCGAGTCAGCCCAAGCCACGGGCGTCGAGGCTTTACAAGGGCCACGTCCGCCGAGGTTGGCTGAAGCGCGAAACGAGGCTTGGTGGGAGCGTTGCGCACTGGCCGCGTGCTATTAAGCTTCGCTTAGGGCTGCCATAGTGTTGCGGCACAGTCTCGGGCTGCGATCCGTCGGTACCTCCGCAGTTGCGACAGGAGCATTTCACGATGAGCGTAACTGCATGCGCTTCGGTCGGTAACACAAACCTCAGTTCCTCAAACGGAGCCAGGAATGGCAACTGCAGCTGACCGAAGTCCTGGGTTGGGCCGTTTGTCTGACGGGAGTTGGGGTGACACGGCGTTCCACGGCTTGACAACCAGAAGAAGAAGGAGAAGCCTCGCATCTGCATCTCTGCGGGTCAAATCTTCCTCCTGCCTTTACCCGCCGGAATGGAGTTTGGCCCTCTCGCTGATTTCGGATGCGGACGCAGGAGCGGGAAGCCTTATTGACGCATAATTAGTCTTCAATGCTGACGCCTTTTCGTCTGGGGTCAGGTCGCTAGCTGCGTGGACGGTGGATGCATATGATGAGCTGAGCTCGATCACACAAGGTGCTTGCCCGACGGCCATGTAATGTGAGACAGTAGTTCCTGCGACGTGCATACGGCGTTGCAAAGGCGGCGTGCTTTGGCTGGTGACGTTCCGCGGCGCATGTAGTTTGTACACTGCTTCAACCTTTGTGGCACCCTGTGCCTGTCACAAATGCAGGAAGAACATGTTCGTTCGGGAGAGGTGAGGTTACGGAGTGTCGTCTTTTGCCAAGACTCGAACGGGATGGGACTTCACGTCCTCCCAAGATCCCTCCTCTTCACCGGTTTCCTGTGTCCGAATCTGGCTAGTTAGCTAGAGGGGAAGTGAATAAGCGTTCCGGTAGTGCGCCACTAAGTCGTTAGTCGTCTAGTTTCGGAATAAGTGCGTTACTCTTAGCACTTATTTTACTTATTTAATAAGCGTAATAAGCGCTACTTATTAATAGCTAGATAAAGTTTAGTTGTTACTATAATAGGACTAGTATACGGTAGGCGTATATTAGCGTACGGTAAGTAAAGCTTAGTATTAACCTCGTCGCGTCGTCTATCGCGTACGCTCGCGATTTAGTAAACTATAATAGTATCGTTAGTAGCTATAGACTCGTTACTATTTTAGTACTATTATATATAGTAGTAAGTCGATAGTAATAGCTATTACTACTAGACGCTACTAGCGTAGTAGTAGGTAGTCGGCTTCTACTAGAACAACTACTATAGCGTAGTCGAGCGATATAGTACTATACTATTATAAACGTACTACGATAGCTATAGTTATAGAGTTACTATACCTTCGTAGCTACTAATCGAGGTAAACTTATTACTACCGACGTCGTCTTATTATCTACTACCTTTATAGTATCTATAGTCGCAAACGTAAACGTATTATCCTTAGTCGCAACCTTAAGCGTAGTAATACTAAGCGCTATAGCTACTAGCGTAGTCGTCTCTTTAAGTATAATAGTACTAACTACTATAGCTACTACTAATACTACTAACGCCGACTCTAACTCGTAATATTGCTCTACTACTACTACTACTAGCTATAGCTACGCTAGCCGCTTAAGCTTTATAAGTAGCTACGCTAGTAGATTACTAGCCTAAGAAAGAAAGAGACGCTCTACTAAATAATAGCTCGAATAAGGCTAGTAGTAAGATATGTTCTTTAATATATATAGAGATAGTTAGTATAAAGGTAGTAGATCGAAGGAGGTACGTCGCGTAGAGTAGTAGTATTCGCCTATAGGTAATACGTTAGATTGTATAGCGTAAGTAAGCGTTTATAAATAAGCTACTAGCTACCTTTATACGTAACGTTAGTAAGAACGTTACGTAGATTTATAAGGTAAACTTACTAAAGGACGTAAAGCGCGTTATTCTTAGCGCTACTAGTTATTCTAGATAGGTTAGTATAAGGATTAAAGAGCTATCGCAATTAAGTAAGGATAGTAAAGGCCGCGCGCGTACCGAATACTAAGAGTATATCGATAGGCTTATTAGTTAGATAAGGGTAAAGAGAGCTATAGCTTCTAAATAGTTAGCGAATACTAGAGCGTAAAACGAGAAGGAGTAGGCTATAGAGGATAACTTTCTAGCTAGTTAGACTAGTACTAAGAAGCGTAGCTATAAGGATAATAAGGAAGCTAATAAGTCGTTTACTCTTAAAGAGCGTATCGATAAGCGCTCGAGTATACGTAGTACTAAGGCTACGAAGACTCTAGACGAGCGTTTAACGAAGGAGTCTACTACTACGTTAGGTATACTTATTGCTACGTTTAAGAAGGGGAAGATAGATAATAACCTACTTATAAATAGACTAGTATCCGCTATTAAAGGTCGTACGCAACTAGTTAGTAGAGCTAGTAATCCTATCCCTCTTAATATTAATAAGCGCCTCGGCCGCGTAGAGCGTACTACTACTAAATCGAAGAAGACGTTAACGTCGATAATAGAGCTCCTTAGTAACATATAGGCGAAGTTAAGTAGTAGTAGTAAAGAAAGTAGTAATAGCGCTAGTACTATATAAGGAGATTTTGCTTAAAAATTAGTATTATTAGTACGCGAGGAGACCCTTTCTATATAATATGTTAGTATCTCTACTATAGACCTACTTTAGTATAGTTTTATATAAAGGTATACTAAGATCCTAACGCTCTAGTTAGTT
>JAKLLW010000306.1:0-40677 GCA_022814695.1 Neocatenulostroma microsporum
GATGTCGCCCCCTTCGTCGGTCACAATGCCGTCCTCCGCTGGTCAGCTATGCAAGAGATCGCTTACGATGACAAGGACGACGACCGCGAGAAGTTCTGGTCCGAAGCTACTGTGTCTGAGGACTTCGATATGGCTCTCCGTCTCCAGACCGCCGGCTACATCGTCCGCCTGGGCGCTTACCAAGGCGATGGCTTTAAAGAGGGTGTATCCCTCACTGTCTACGATGAACTGGCCCGCTGGGAGAAATACGCTTACGGCTGCAACGAGCTTATCTTCTGGCCGCTCAAGGACTGGTTCCGCCATGGACCATTCACGCCACTCTTCAAGAACTTCATCGGGTCCAAGATGCCTCTCCCGTCCAAGTTCACGATCATGGCTTACGTCGGTACATACTACGCCATCGGCTCCGCCTGGATGTTGACACTTCTCAACTACCTGATCATCGGCTGGTTCAACGGCCACCTTGACCACTACTACCTCGACAGTTTCAAGATCTACTTCGCTATCGTCCTTGTCTTCAACGGCCTCGGCAACATCTGTCTTGCAGTCCTCCGCTACCGTATCGGCGAGAAGGGCATTCTCGGCGCACTCCTCGAGAACTTCAGCTGGGTCCCGCTCCTCACGCTCTTCCTGGGTGGTATCTCCCTGCACGTCTCCCAAGCGCTGCTTTCGCACATGTTCAGCATCGACATGTCCTGGGGCGCCACGAGCAAAGAAGCCGAGAACACGACTTTCTTCGAGGAAGTACCCAAGATCATCAAGAAATTCAAGTTCACCTTCATCTTCACCATTGGAGTTGCGGTGATGATGATTGTGCTTGCTTGGGCTGTGCCGTATACATGGCAGATCCGCTTGTTCATTGCGATTTGGCCGTTGGCGACGATTGTGTTTGGGCATTTCTTCTTGCCGATTGCGCTGAACCCGGGTTTGATGAGGTTTACGTGGTAGATACCTTGTGTTTTGTGGGATAAGCATGGCGTTTGGGATGGCATTTCGGAATCATAGACACACTCGCTGCAGGGGTGGCTGCTTGATAGATGCATGGAGGACGCCGAATAGATGGATGGGTGCTACGATCGTTACCTGTGGTACTGTAGATATGACTAGATGTACATTGGATGGACATATACCACAGAGGCATAGAGACTTCCTTGCCTTCATCATACTTGTTGCTCTCACCTTCTCAGCTTCAGCTGACGCCTACCGGGTCCTCCATCCTCATCGTTGAGCCTCGGTGATGCGTCGATCACAAAGCTGACTTTGCAAGGTGCCAAGGGGGTCACGGGTGTGGTAGAAGTTTGGTCTGCCTTCGATAGCGCTTCTTGAAAAACCTTCACAAGGTTACTCATCGCCACAGCCTCGGGATGTCTCATACCAGGCACCGGGGAGGTTGTACTTTGTAATCTATCGAATCTTGCTAGCGATAGGGTCAAGATGATCTACGTGGTAAGTTAAGCATATCGTCTCCCGCTCGAAAGCAACTCGGTTTGCGTGAAACATCTTTTGTCACAATCGCGTAGAGAGTTTTGCGTGGTGGCGAAGCAAGCTCGCGTGGTTCGGCATCTTTATCGATAGTTTTTTGATAGCCAAGAACCTTCCTCCTTCCCTACAAGGCTACTACAACCCTATGTACACACATCTTGGCAGGAGCAAGAAAGAAGTACAATGATACCTCGGTGACAAATAACATACCAGCGCCGGAGCGATGGAGGAAGTCCAATCGAGGCATCGCAAGGAGCAACGTGATTTGCAGAGCCGGATCACGCAGAAGAAGAAGCAGGCCAGCAAGAAGACTCGCAAGGGTGTGAATGATGAGTGCGATAAGCTTGAGGTTGAGCTTAAGGAGAAGCAGGCTGCCGAGGTCGCTGCGCTGAATGGCGATGCTGGTGCTGAAGAGCAGGAGGTCCCGAGCGAGCAGCTTGAGGATCTGGCGTTGAAAGTTGATGGCGACGAGGAGTCGCAGACTAATGGTACAGAGCACGTTCAGGACGCGGATGCGACGGATGTAGCGTCAGGTGATGCCATCGTACCATCTCAGGTAAAGAAGGGGAACAGGCAGAAGGCTCGGTTGGCGAGACGAGCAGCAGAGCAGGAAGAGCAGGCTCGCCAGGCAGCAGAGGAAGCCAAGAACCTACCGGACTTGAAACAGCAGGAGCGCGAGCGCATGATGAGCTCAATGAAGGACCGCGGGTTGCGGGAGAAAGAGATCAGAGCGGATGGGCATTGCCTGTACTCTGCCATTGCGGACCAGCTTGAGCAGCTTCAGATACCCCTTGGCTCGGCTCCAGCAGGTGACAAGCCGGCTGTAGGGTACAAGACTGTGAGGGCAGCGGCTGCGGACTACATTGAGAAGCACCAGGATGACTTCGCGCCGTTCCTGGAGGAGCCATTGCCGGAGTACCTGCATAAAGTCAGAGATACTGGCGAGTGGGGCGGGCAGCTGGAGCTGATGGCCTTGGCGAAGACGTATGGTACGGATATCAACGTCCTGCAGGATTTCGGCAGAGTAGAGAAGATCGAGGCTGGTGCGAACGATGGTGACGAGAAAGCTATGTGGCTTGGGTACTACAAGCATGGCTTTGGGCTCGGCGAGCACTACAACAGCTTGAGGAAAGTGCCTTGAGGATGGCGGACACCTTGTCATGACAACATAGCCCGAGCACATTACTCGATGCCAGACCACGCCGTCCATGAGATTGGGACTCCAACGTCCGACCGCTGCCGATCTGGCACCCGCTGATAGCATTACCGTCGTTGCACACTACGACATACAGGATTGAAGAGAGCAACTGGATCAATCGCGACCAGCGCGTCAGAAACACACAGCGGACCATAAACTAGACCGGTGGATACGACCAAAACGGACTTGCGCAGCAGAGGGCTGCGCATGTGGGCCGGCTTGTCTCAGACGGCAAAAAGAGTGCTGAACCACCAGACAGCAAGACATATGTGGATGAGCAGGATCAAAATGCGTATATCAAGACCCTCTGTAGCACAGTAAAGTGTCAACAGCATTACAACATACTCTCGCGCCCCCTTCCAAATTCATCTGAACCCACCGCCTCGAAATTGTTTGTCTACACTCCCACTACAGCTCGATCATGCGCGGCTTCTCTTTCCTTCTGACCCTAGTGCTACTGGCTCAGCATACCTCCGCTCGCGCTGCTAGATTCGGAGATGCTGCTCGCGAGATGGTCTACGGCAACGAGTCAATCATGACCCTCGACTTCGTGGACGGAACGATGGCACACCATGTCCATAAGCTGAAAGCTGAGTCCGCCGCCGTCAATGCCGTTTACCACACCTACGTCCGCTTCGACGCCGTCCATGGCCATTCCTACCTCCGCCAAAACCAGCTGAAGTTCAATGCAATGGTCCATTGGGAGCTTATCGGTCCATGGCTGCAGATGCCCACGCTCACAGCACACCGATTGGGTGTTTGGCGCACCAGTGAGTCGCTAGAACGTCCGGATTGCTATCTCTCCGCGCATAACCTCGAAGTTTTGAACAATGCAATTCCGGACTTGCGTCTTCCGGCGACGAGAACGAAGTTTCACAACGCAGCACGCAAGATTTTTGCTGTTGAGACTGCGCAGCTCAAAGAGTGTTCTTGGCTGGCTGAGGACCTGCCTGAGCTCTTTCGGACCTACTATCGCGACCGAGCGGATCTTTCTAACTCACTCGGCGGTCTGCATCATCTCGCCGGTCTGGAGAAGCGTCTACACGAACATGCCTTCGCCAAGATCCTCGCTGCTATGCCGAAGGGGACAACGCCCGCTACAGTCGCTCATCTGAGAGATCGATACAACGCTGAGCATGCGCACCAGCTTGAGGCGCTCAGGTTTTTGCAAAAGCTGGTCCACGACTTCGCCGACGCGCTTGACCAGAGTATGATCTCGGAAGACCTCGCAGCAGCTTCAACATGGCCCGAGATGACTGATCTGCATGTCACTGCTCTTGGTGTAGCTGCGCAGCGCATGCGTAAGAAACGCGAGCAATTGCCCGTAATCAGCAAGAGCCAGAGCTATCTGTTCCAGCTCGATCCGGCTCTCCTTACGCAACATGTTGAAGCTATGAATGAGAGGGAGACACGTCGACACAATAACCACACCAGCAGCCACGCGCTCATGCACAGCTTCTTGCAGATAGCGGACAATACACTTGCCATCCAAGCCGCAGCAACCAAGCCTTCTACAAACCAGGATGTACATACGCCGCCGGTGTCAACGGTTTCACCAAAACCAACGCTCAAAGAAATGCTTGCACGCCTACAAGCTGAACAAGAATGCCTGCTGGAAGATCATTCGTCCGAATACGGATATTATGCTTTGCGACGAGACCGCGCATAACGCATAGCTGTGACGACAATGTGGGAACAAGTCCTGCCTTGCACCCAGGTAGGAGAGAATTGTACCTCGAGCCTCAGTTCTCATGTTGGTCTCAAGGCTGTCTGATGGCGGACTTGAAGAGATCAAAGCAACGGGCAGCAGGCGTTCAATACGGAGAAACGAGGCTGGTTAGATCACTGGCAGGCTGATGGGAGAGTAGAAGTGCGATAATCATTGAAGTCCCTATACCCTGTCTAGCAAGTAAACAATGGCCATGGAGGGTTCCAGGTGCGATGGAAGTGGCTAGGTCGATTGGCTACTTGGCAGGATCTCCACCGTACCTGCACCTACCCGAAAGTACGAATTCATGACTTGCATGCCTGCGCTTTGTCCTCGGCGTAGGTAGGCCGCAAGCTGCGTGTCTCGCTTGCTGTTAGCTGACATCTCAAGGAAGAGCCTGGTTTTATAAGATAGTGCTTTTTTTTTTTTTTTTTGCCTCAGCCGCCCAGGTCGTCGCCAACGTCCGGCAACCTTCACCGATCGCGAGTCTTCTTCCCGAAACCGACCCGGTCGCAAGACTAGACCCTGTTGCCGCTGTGGTGATCGCCATCGCAAAGTCTGCACGAAGCGTCGATCCGATATATCTGCGCTGCTTTGTCAAAGATGGCCTGTACAGGCATACAGGCGTCTGTACCCTCACTAGCAAGCCGGAGAGGCGGCGCGCAAAGCATATCAGCTGAACTGCGCTTTGGGAAAGCTCCGCCGCCGGAGGCGGCTTTTGCGACATCTCGGTGAACTCATCGACCTCGACTTCAATGTTTCGCCGCTAGAAGCGAGCCTAGCTAACAAAGCAATCGAGAACTAACTGCATACCGGACGTCTTCTCGCGGACGAAGCTCTTGCCCTGCGTTCTTTATATCTCCTCAACACTGCGCAAGCAACGGCAATCATTCGCACGGGATACGAAGTCCACGTTGACGTTTGGCGCGAGGCGTACGATAGAAGTGGTGATCCATCCGTGCACGCGATCGGACCGTGCACGCAATCTTGGCAACTACGGTATTACTTTAGAAGGCATTAGTTCAACAACTATTAAGAGTTACGGCATCGGTATAGGCTTATCTAAAAGCTCGTAATAAGCGATCTTTATATAACTAATTAGTTTAATACTATATAGAGTAGTTGTTACTTAGTACGCGCTAGCTACTTTACTAGAGTTATAACTACTTCTTTATTATCTAGTAGCTATAATACTAACTATAGTATCTTAAGCTTTATAATATAGCTCTTAGCCTTATATAGCTTCTTAACTAATTAAAGAAGAAGCTTATTAAGTTAATAGTTAGCCTTCTTAGTCTTCTTAACCTATTATTTATAAAGACTCTTAGTAGCCTTAGTAGCCTTATATTAGTAAACTTATTATATACGCTTATCTTTATATAGAGTAATAGCTACTTACTTATTTATCTTATTAAGCCTCTTAGCTATAGCGTTAGCCTCTTTTATACGCTATATAGTAATCTTATTAGCCTTATCTTACTCTTAAAGGTTCTTAGTAGCTTAAATCTTCTAAGAGCTAAAGAACGTAGTACTAGTACTATCTTCTACGCGTACCTTCTTAAAGAGGTTCTTACTACGCTTATAGCGCTTCTTCTTATTACTAATAGCCTATATAAAGCTATAGTTCTATATCTTAAGAATAGTATTTTACGTAGAGATAGTAATAATAGTATTCTATAGCTTTACTACCTTACGCTTTGCCTCTTCTTTAAATACCTTACTAATAACGTCCTTTAGTAGGCCTCTAATCTTATACTAGTTACTACTAAATAGAGCCGAGCTATTAGAGCTTAATATTAGTTAGCTAGCGTAAAGTAACTATTTACTACTTAATAGTTACTCTAGCTTAAAGGTACTAAGTATTACGCTTAAATTAAATAGTTCGAGGCTAGTTTTATACTAGCTACTAGCGACATTCTTACTTATAAAGGCCTTAATAAAGGTAGGCTAAAAGAGAGTAAAGAAGTTACGCTTAGTAATTAAGCTAAGGCCTTAGTAATAATAGATAAACGCTAAGAGCTTCTTACTATAGTATAATACTAATAGTATAAAGAGTTTTACGTTAAGTAGCTATAGCTAGTAAGTAGTATAAGAAGGGTATATAGCGATTACTAAGATATAGTATAATATAGCCTAATTACGGAACCTTATATTAATATAGCTACTATAGCTATCGATATATAGTAGGCGCTAGTTATAGCTATTACGAGTCTTACTCTTTTTAAAGTAGTTAAAGAGCTTTATTAACTACTCGAATCTAAGCTCGTTATTTATCTAGCTAGTTAGTAATAAAGTAAAGAAGACTTCGTACTCGAATACGTTAAGATCTTAGACCTATAAGATTTAAAGATTACTAGTAACTACCTTATAGATAAGGCCTAGTAGTAGAGTCGTACTATCTATATAGATAGTTATAACGTACGTAATCTACTTATAGTTACTATCTTAAAGGTTACTAATTAATCTCTTACTCTCGTACGTAGTCTTAGTACTAGTAAAGATCCTCTTTACTTTTAATAGTATACTAATAAGAAAGCCTTTTTCGTCTATATTATACGTATTCGATAGTACTATCTTATATTACTTAATCTTCTACTTTACTAGCTCGAAGTATAGTCTATATTACTTTAGATTATCTACCTTCTTATATACTAAGTCTAGATTAACTAGATATCGGGTTATTAAGCTATTCTTCTATCTCTTTACGAAACGCTAGTACTAGTACTTACTAGGTAGTTTATAGGCTATATCGTTCGTAAAATAGTAAACTATTACTAGAGTTAATAGAAAGCTATACTCTAAGAGCTTATTAATATACTTAATAAGGTAGGCCTCTTATTATTTAGATAGTAACTAGCGATTTTCGTTCGTATCTTAATTAGAGATAGTAGTCTTATAATATCGATAACTAAGAGTAGATCTATTAATATTATAGCTATTCGCAATTATAGAAAGATTTGGATTATTGCCCTATAACGCCTTCTTAACTACCTTGTCGATTAGCTTTATATTAGTATAGTACTATGCTTGTAAAATTGATGAATTACTCTATTGTACGTGCACGGTCCGATAGCGTGCAGGGACGGATCACCACTTCTATCCGAGCTTGGTTCAAGGGCACGCCGGCTTGCCGGAGGACGAGCGCACCCAGTGGTGGGCGTGTCAAACTCAGCCTGTTGCGGTTACGACCGTGCCTTCGCCGACAGGACCTGGTGAGCCAAAGTCGGAACGCAGAAGTGAACACGGCCACGGCGCAACGAAAGGCGCAGCTAACATCCGCTTTCCGCGAGATTCGGCTGGAAATGCATGATTTGATCCCTCCAATCCCAATCAGTCACAGTAAAGTCGCGGGAACCACATGAACGCCCTCGAGCAAGCATCGGACAACATCACTAAGCTCCTAGCATGGATTACACGCAAGAACCAGAGCTAGTTGTGAAGTTGCTGCAGGACGTTGCCGACCGGGAACGTAAGGAGCGGGCGAAGAGACGAAAAGACCGGATGCCGTACTTAGTCGTAGCATTGGTGATGCTTGTTGCGGTGTTGCTAGGCATCTGCAGTGGAAGCGGCGGCTGATGTATCGGGAGATGCTCTGGGACTTCTGACAGACTGTCTCCTTGCTACACGGGTGGTGGTGGCGAAGGTAGCAGGCAGGTGTCTAGAGCCGCAGGCTGACACTGTAACTTAGGAAGGGAATCGTTTGGAACGCTTGTAGGGTGGAAGATGGATTGTAATAACAATACGAGAAAAGCCCAAACAACTCCAACGTGCCGTAAGTGCCAAGCTGATGTTCCCAATCCTTTCCCCAATGCTCCCGCCTTCTTCCCAAAATGGGCCACGCTTCCCTCCCTTACTCCAGACCCAAAGAACACAGCGCCTAGTCAGCAAGCCGATAACTCACCACAGTATCAATCCGATGACTGTTCGTCGAGAAACTCCTCAACATAACTTTCTCAGCATTCTTGACCTCCTTCGCATCACTGTCTCCCCACTCCAAGGGCACCTCGCTGTCCGCATCAGCGTAGACGAGGACGTTGAAGGTGCAGTTACCGTCCAGCATAGGTAGGAAGCTGACAGAAGCGGTAATTTGGCGAAAGAGGGCTTGGATTTCTTTTTGCACATCTTCCTCGGTCTTCTCCTCGGGCTTCTCTGAGGGTGGTGCTGAGTTCTCCTTGTCGCCTGAGGAAGCTGTTCGTTTTGATTTGGCGGCGTCGTTGAAGACATTGACCTGTTACGCCCGTCAGTACATCATGACCTTTGATTTAAGTGAGTAGTACATACATCAAACTGCCACCTCTCAACATGCTCCCCTGTCTCCTTACTCGTCACCACAATCACCAGCTTGGAGATCTTGGCTTTTTGCATCCATCGCGAAAGCTGGGACATGATCTTCTTGATGTAGGCTTTGACTTGGTCATCGCAGGTGGTCATCATGTTTAGGCCATACTTCTTTACACTATCACATGTGTTAGCATGATCTACCTACACACTCCCGAGGCTCTGCAGATTTCCTGAACGCTGTGTAGCTGAATACGGGAAGGCTTACGTGGTAAAGTCCTCTGGCGGGTAGACGCCTCGCTGAAAGAGGATGGTATTGCACGCGAAGTCGAAGAACTCTACAATGGTCTTTGACGAGCCTTTGAGGGCAAGTTTGTGCGTCTTGGACTTGTCGGATGAGGATGGTGGTGGCATTGCTGAGGGCATGTTGTTGCGGTTGCGGAAGTGCGATTTTGGTAGTCGATAACCTCGTATTTGTTTGACTAGTTCCCAGAGCCTCTGAAAATGTATTGGTGGCTTTTCGTGATATCGTCCTCGTTGTTGGTAAGATGTAGAGTTGAAGCTGAAGTTCGATGTTTACATCGTTGCGAGGGGCGATGAAAGTCTTGGCGTTCATCTCGAACTTGGGAGACGATGAAAACGCGAACGAGTGCGCCTTATGATGCTCAATGCAAGCATGCTACCGGACGATACATAGCGCCTTTCGCCAGTGTGCGTGGCCAACCGCGCTCACACGATCGCCGACCTGGTGCGCAGTCCAACATGGCCGCCACCACGCCTTCACCACCACCTCTCCCCTCTCTGCTGGACCGCTGAAGGTGCAGTCGGAATTGGAGAAGCGCATTGCCGCCATACCAATCGAGCGCTTCCGCAACTTCTGCATCGTAGCCCATGTTGATCATGGAAAGTCTACACTTTCCGACCGGCTGCTGGAGCTCACGGGCACGATCGAGCCGGGAGGCAAGAAGCAGTTCTTGGACAAGCTGGATGTGGAGAGAGAAAGAGGCATCACGGTGAAGGCGCAGACGTGCTCTATGCTGTACAAGTGGAAGGGCGAGGACTATCTGTTGCACCTGGTGGATACACCTGGGCACGTGGACTTCAGGGCAGAGGTCAGCAGGAGTTATGCTAGCTGTGGTGGCGCGTTACTGCTGGTAGACGCCTCGCAAGGTATCCAGGCCCAGACGGTGTCGAATTTCTATCTCGCCTTTGCCCAGGACCTGGCACTGGTACCGGTGTTGAACAAGGTGGACCTGCCTTCCTCGGACATCGACCGCACCCTCAATCAGCTACGGGACACTTTCGAGATCGATGCGACCAACGCTGTCTGTGTCTCAGCGAAGACTGGACTCAATGTCGCGGACTTGTTGCCTATGCTCGTCGAGCAGATGCCATCACCGACCGGGGACGAGAATGCGCCGCTAAAGCTGCTGCTTGTGGATAGCTGGTACGACAACTACAAAGGTGTTGTGCTCCTCGTACGGATCTTCGAGGGCAAGATCAAACCTGGTGACCGCGTTCACGCTTTCGCTACGGGATTGGAGTATATCGTCGGCGAGGTCGGGATCATGTACCCATTGGAGACGCCGCAGACATGCCTCCGCGCTGGGCAAGTAGGGTACGTGTATTTCAACCCGGGTATGAAGAGGATCAAAGAGGCGAAACTGGGCGATACCTTTACCACAACCTCCACGATCAAGGACGTGAAGCCGCTGCCTGGGTTTGAGGAACCGCAGAGCATGGTGTTCGTCGCGGCCTTTCCCACAGACCAGAGCGACTACGCACATTTGGAAGACAGCATCAACCAAGTGACGCTCAACGACCGCTCAATCACCATCACGAAAGAGTCTTCCGAAGCACTTGGCGCAGGCTGGCGTCTCGGCTTCCTCGGTACGCTCCACTGCTCCGTCTTCGAGGACCGCTTGCGGCAAGAACACGGCGCAAGCATCATTATCACGCCGCCATCAGTGCCCTTCAAAGTGATCTGGAAGGCCGACAGTCGCGAAGAGATCATCTCGAACCCGAACAACTTCCCAGACCCGCATACGCAGCAATACCACGGTAAGATCATCGACCTCCAGGAGCCTTACATTACAGCAACCATCACCCTGCCAGAAGAGTACTTAGGCAAAGTCATCGAGCTCTGTGAAGGGAACCGCGGTGATCAACTCAGCTTGAGCTTCTTCACGGCCACCCAAGTCATCCTCAAGTACGCCCTACCGCTCGAACGCCTGGTAGACGACTTCTTCGGCAAGCTCAAATCCTCTACAAAAGGTTACGCCTCCCTCGACTACGAAGACGCCAACTACCGCTCCTCCAACATCGCGAAACTTCAACTCCACGTCAACAAAGTCCCCGTCGACGCCGTCGCGCGCGTCGTGCACGTCTCCCAAGCAGAACGCCTCGGCAAAGAATGGGTCTCCAAATTCAAAGAACATGTCGATCGCCAAATGTTCGAAGTAGTGATCCAAGCTGTTTGCGGGAAGAAGGTCGTGGCGAGAGAGACATTGAAGCCTTTTAGGAAGGACGTTACGGCTAAGTTGCATGCGGCTGATGTGAGTAGGAGGAGGAAGTTGCTGGAGAAGCAGAAGGAGGGGAGGAGGAAGTTGAGGGCCGTGGGCAATGTGGCGATTGATAATAAGGCTTTTCAGAGTTTTTTGGCTAAGTAGCGCTTATACTACACGAATGGTCTGCGTGCTGCCTGAGCAGTTCGCCGAGAGAGGCGCGTCTCTTCGTCAGCTTCTCTTCGTTAGATCCAGCGTCTTCGTGACAGAGAGTGACTCCGTAACGCTGGAAGAGACGTCTCTCGTGGGTCCTCTGCTCATGACCTCCACGTAACGCCCCACGTCATCTTCGCTCGCCTGAACGGCACAACTTCTAGACTACCATCCTCCGTCTTCAGTATATCTTCCACAGACTCACTCGGCTTACTGAGCACAATGCGCTCTTGCCTCTCATCTCCCACCCCATAGAATTTCCGCCCAAAGCCGCTGAGAAAGTTCTCAAGCTTCTCCTTCGTCACGTCCTCAGCTTTCAGTACGCCCATCTCCACCCCCTGCTCGAGCGCGTCTATTACATAGCCTACAGCATGTGGCTGCGTGAACACCCCAGCAGCGAAACGATCTGCTCGTTTTGTCTCTGCGGGATGAGGAGCGGAGTCCGTGCCGAAGAAGAATTTGGAGTCGCCACTCATGGCCGTTTTGAGCAGGGCTCGTCGGTCCGAAGGTAGCTTAGCAACGGGTTTGCAGAAGGAGTGGGGGTCGCCTGCCCAGTCGTCTACTATCAGGAACAGATGGTGAGCGGTGAGGGTTGCGGCGACTGTAGGTCCGCAGGAGCGGACTGCTTCGATGGCTGCAGCTGTTGTGCAGTGCTCGAGAATGATTCTCAACTTCGGAAACCGCTTGTGCAGGTCCAAAAGAGTAGGTAAGAACGCTTCCTCCGCATTTAAAACCGTGATATCCTCTCCCGCGCTCGGTGGTAGTTCGCCGTGGAGATTGAGGACCATGTCCTGTTTCTCCATTTCCGCGAAAACGGGGTAGAATTGCTCGTAGGACATCACGCCGTGGTCTGAGTGAGTGGTGACGCCGTGAGGATAGGACTTGATTCCCGTGATACCGGCTTTCTTGGCTTCGATGACTGTCTCGGGGGAGATGTTTGGGTGCAGATAGAGGGACATTAGAAATGTGACGTTTGGCTCCAGGCTTTGGAGGCGGGAGCGGTAGTCCAGGCAGTGGGAGACGGTAGTGATGGGCGGGACGAGGTTGGGCATTACGTAGACTGTGTTGACGCCGCCGCGGCGGATGGTTGGTCTGGGAGGTGTCAGTAGGCAGTTTCGTGTTTACGAGAAATCAATGCGATTGCAATACATACACGACCAACTCGGTCATGGCTCCATCTCGAAGATGGACATGCATGTCCGCCGCCGCCGGCAGCTCGACGCCATGGAGCTTCTCCAGAGCAATGCGGCGAGGGCTGTGAACTGAAGTCATGATTGCTATTGATATTGTGAAAGAAGGTCAAGTAGCATGGCAGCTCTGCGCCTGGATGTCGAGAAAGAAGATGTCGTCCGGCGACCTACGGGATATTGATGAGTGCGTGCCTACCCACTGTGGGGGTTCGTTGTCAAGGAAGAGAGCTTGGACTACAAAGAGGTGGAGCTGTCGAGCCGTTCCGGGCCGGCCGCGACCAAACCACTTCCTTCGTGCAACCCTGTTCGACGCGTCTTGGTCTACTTTCCTCCCAACAGTGATGATGTGACAGTGTACAAGATGCCATGCCAAAAGCCCATCCTCACGTCTCTGCGAGGCCAGCTCCCGCCGTCGTCGACTACGATGCCAATCCACAATGGCGCAAGAAGCCACTGACACCCAGCCAGCTTCTCGTACACGACATCCGCCTGGAGACGCTGAGAAGTCATGGAAGCCCACTACTCGAGTGTAACGAGCGTTCAGCATCCGCTCTGGTCCCGGACACCGCCGCGAATACTCCCTCGGCAAGCTACGTGAGGGCAACTGAGGCAGCTAATACGCCTATCGAGCAGCAAAAGTTCACCAAGCTGGAGGAGGACTATGGCTGGATGCGCTATTTGCGACTGTCGAAGTACCAAAGGGATCCGTACGCCAATGACGACTCTGCAAAATGTCGCTGGCTTCACTGCTCGTCCATGTTTCCGGAGTATCTGAGCGGCGTTATGTGGGCCTTGTCTGATGACAAAACCATCATCTCCGAGTCTTTACGTATGCTCGATCATGCTGTCCAGCGTCAAACTCGCTTCTCAAAGCATGGAAAGCAATTTGCGCCATTCTTTCAGCCACTGCGGTCTTCGAAGGGCAGCGGGGACGATGAAATGTATCCAATGCTGGTATCTGTACCCTTCCTAGACTGGACTGTGCTCGGCGAAACGCCACCGCTAAGGTTCCAGGTCGACAGGCGGGAGGGCTTCCGCTCTTCCAGGTCGTCTGCGCGCATGCTCCGGTCTATACTGCAGTATTTCTACCGCCTCGAGGAGACGAGTGGCCGAGAGAGCTCGCAGATTTTCGCAAAGCACAAACCATGGCAGACCAATCGCGAGCTCGACCTGAAGGTGAGGCAGTGGTACGGCCACTATCCAACCGGGCTCAACGTAGACGAGCTGTGGATACTGGCCATAGACGCCGAGCATGTTGTCACCTTTTCGAGCAATCAGACATGGAAGTCGCGTTGGCCGCCGCTACAGCTTACTTCACGGATCTCTGACGTCTCTTTTCGAGGCTTGAGAAACGCATTTTATACGTCGGCGACTGAACAACAGTACAACTCGAATGACGACCAGCAGTACACCTCGCTGACACACATCACTGCTTGCTTGAGCGGCGCCGTAGGCATGATGCATCGTAATTTTTGGCCGGACATGGTGCTCTGTCTGACAGATAGATACGCCGGCTATATGGGCCATCTGCAATACCGACTCCACCGCTCGCCCAGCACCAAGCTGGTGATGGATCTCATTGCCTGCCAAGAAGAGCTGAACATCGTCATCCAGATCACGCAGCATCAGGTGGACATGATCAGCGAGTTGCAGTCCTCGTTCCAATCCCAGACCGAGAGTGAGAGTCAGCATGCCGCGAGCCCGGTATCCCAACGCCCAGTCTCTTCGGGGCGACACGAATATGGCAACTTTGACGTGCGACCCGCTCCTCGCCACCGCGCTACTTACCGTCAGCTCTCTTCATCTCAGCTCACGGACCCGATCTCCCAGCTGCTGGACAATCTCCAGCGTGAGCTGATAGACCTGCAAGATCTCCGCGACAACACCGACCGCCTCGTTACTCGCACCATCCAGCTCGTCAACATCCGCCTCGAAGACCATGGCAAGGCGATTCTTGTGTTCACAGTTGTAACCATCATCTTCCTGCCCCTCAACTTCGTGTCCAGCTTCTTCGGCATGAACTTCTCCGACATCAGGGACATGGAGCAAAAGCAATGGCTATTCTGGGCCGTCGCAATTTGCGTCACTGCTGGAGTGGTGGCGTCGTCGCTCTTCCTAGCCTTTTCTGGAGGCGACATTCTGGAAAAAGTGGTGATGTGGCGAGATGCGCGCAGGGAGCGGCAAGTAAGCTCGACGACTGTGCTCAGGCAGTCTTTGACTAGTGGGGCTGAACAAACATTCAGAGTGTATGGCGTGGATAGAGATGAGCGATATGGCTAAGGACCACGTCCCACTTTGTGGCTTGAGTGCTGCTGCATTGGCTTTACATGCCTCACAAGATGAACACACATCTGTGCGACGCTGCAAGGTAGCAATACCTTCATAATGACGCAACAGCTATGCACATAAAGCATGCTCACGCCATGGCTCTCGACTTGCATCACACACTGCCGCGGCTCGAGCGAGAGACTGAATGTACAAGCGGTCGGCCCGTTGATGGAATGGAATTCTGACGGCTCGCACAGTACCTCAAGCCAACCCACCAAACTGCTACGAGAGCTCATCGACTGCATCGTGTACTGCGCGGTAGACGGCGTCGACGTGATCAGCCTCGCACTCACCTGTACTTTCTACAAAGAACTCGTCTCACCGGCAGTGGGAAAGGCTGTCATCCAAGACGATGTGCCATGGGCTGGCGACCACTTGGAAGTTGTGGAAGACTACGCTTCGGACGTTCCGGTTCACCTAGCAGAGAGATGAATCGCTTTGGAGAGAAACCCGCTGTACTTTGCAACCTACCGGGACATCTCTATTGCCTCGAGCGATGTTGGGTGTACTGATATACCGCAATATCGACGCCGCTATGAACAGAACGGGTGCGATAGTCTTACTATCTAGACATCGAGACTGTTCGTCTCCAATCTGTTTGCAAAAAGCCTCACGTCCTGCCTGACCGCAATATCCTCTCCCAGTCAATGCATACAAGGCACGATCTTGAGAGCTCTACGAGTCGGAGCATCTGGTAGAAATGCGTCAATCAGCGTAGCCTTCTCGTACCTGGCTCATGCAGGTAAGCGAGAGGCGCGCGCTACTGCAGCCTCACCCTTCGCACTCCAATACAGTCTGAACGTGAGAGCTCCGATACTTTCCAAGCATCCTCCCATGGGCATACAGTATAGGTGAAGTTTTCGCCTACACGAGGCAAACTGACCCGTACAGCTTGCCTCGTGCAACTTCAGTTGACAGCTTGGAAGGGAAGGGGTACCAGCATGCCTGTCGCCATCAGCCCAAGCTAACGAGTGTGGCGTCGATAGTGTTCCAAGGTTGTTACCCATGAGGTTTCCGGAAAAGACCCCTCACGATGGAAGCACGAGACCAAAGCTGAAAGCAGGCGGCGAAAGCATCTTCCATTCTGTCTATACGATACACATCTTCATAGAAGTATCTCGTTCGACTAACGCGGCAGCATGCATCTCTACTTTGGCCCAAACCTCCGCTACTTCTTCGACGACGGCAAAGGCAACTATCGCTACCGCGCCCCTTCCGACTTCATCAACTGGTTCAAAAAGAACCCAATCACAAAAATTCATCACGTCGCTTTCGGGATGGGAGACAGCTACTATCTGTCTTACACCAAAACAAATGGCGAAGAAGGCGCTTTCTTCGAGCTCGAGGACCACTACCCAAAGCTGCACAACTGGCTCTACACGGAGGGCTTAGGCCACGTCTTCTCCCAGGTCTATGTATCACTTGGTTTCAACGGCGCATTCTGGGCATCCAGCAACTGCGGGCACAGATGGTATCGTCTACCCGAAGAAGCGTTGGAGTACTACCAGAAGTTCACATCTCCGAATCTCTTTCTCACGAAGCGTATTGCCTCCATCGACCTGGGCATCAACGATACCTTCGCTGGTATTGGGATCGACAATACGTGGTTTTGGGACCTAGGCGATCAGTACCCGCACTTCTCATCTCTTGGCCTGCAGAAGGAGTTGCCGAAGGCCAAGTTCGTAATAATCAACCCTTTTGCTGCGGACCAGCACTTCGCTGTGTTCGAGGATGGGAGTACGCATTACTCGCTACCTCAGGAGTGGGCGGGAGATATTGCGGCACTGTTTCAGCAATATGCCCGTCAGACAGTTCAGGGTGCTCAGACGCAGTATGGTGGCCCGCAGATCGGCATTCCGCAATATGCGAGTCCGCCGCAGAGCCCACAGTATACAAACCCGCAGTATACCCAGCCAGGTATGCCGCCACAGCAGCAAAAGCCTGATCGGTGGTGGCGGAAGAGTAGCAGCAGCAAGCCGAGCAATATGACCGGCTCGAGTACCGCATACCAGCCGCCTGCACAGTCCAACCCTACGGACTTCTCCAAGATGTACGAGAAGGCATACCAGCAGCAACTTTCCCAAATCCAATCTCAACTCCAAGGCCAAACATTCCAATCCTCGCTACAACCGCAGCAGCCCAGCACCGTCAACGAGGCGCTACAACTCGGCAACAACGTGTTCGATGCATACAATAATATGACTAACGCGGGTGGATCAAGTGGCGCTGGTGGAGGAGGCTTTGATGTCAACCAGGCGATGTCGACTATGCAGAGCTCGGTCAACACGCTCAATACCGTGACCGGCGCTGGAGGACAAGGCATGGACCTGGTGAACCAGATTGCGAATAATGGCTTGATGGTGGGCCAAGTGGCTGGGCAATTTGTGGGAGCTGCGGCTGGGTGTGCTGTGATGTGAGATCATGTTGAGTCGCCTTGCTGAGGCGATTTTCACATGATCTTGCTGAGCTCTTCCGCGTATCCGCACTGTTTGTGCTAGAAAGCGCAGTGGGCTTTGACGGTGTAGCGTTGCTCCCAGGGCCATTGTCAAGACGAGCCTGTCCATACCCCTCGTTTCAACCTCCCTCCAGTTCCTGCTCGCTTCCACTTGTGATTACTGTTCCCCAACCCCCCTTCCCAATCTCATCACCCTTGTACTTCACCAGCACCCCCACAGCCACCGGGCCGAGAATAGTGTTGAGCAGTATCGCCCAGACAGCCGTCACGAAAGCAGCATGTGACACGTAAGCAGTGTTGTTGAACCCAATCTCCACGATCAGCAGTCCGATCTCACCTCGCGCGATCATCGCCGTGCCTAGCAGTAGTCCTGGAGCGACAGCAGCCTTCACGTCCGGTTTTCGGGAAGCTTTCTGGGTTGTAAACGGTATAGGAGAGACCTCATCTTTGTCCTTCCTTTCTACAGGCGGAGATGCCGTCCCGTCATCATTGCTGCTCTCCACTCCCTTCTCCTTCGCACTCTTCTTCGCCGGCAGAGAAAGTGAAGCCCATATCGGAATCCACAAACCCACCACAAACTTTCCAACAAGCATGAGAAGTGTATACACCACCCCATGCCAAATCGCACTCCCAGTCCAAAGATCCAAGAATGGTATCGCAAAGCCAATACTAGCGAAAAACAGCGGTTCGAGAATGTACTTCTGGATGTCGAGGAAGTAATACTCGAAAGTCTCCACGAACGTTGAGGACTTCTCGTACTGTTGTCGTTCGCCGTCTTGTCTGTTCAGGACCACGGTCGACGGAGATTTGGATGGGAGATACGACAGCACCATCCCAGCCAGGAAACCGCCGAAGAGGAGAGATGTCCCTGCGTAGGCGGCGGTGACAAGGAAAGCGCAGAGGATCAGGATCATGAGGGCGATGTTGATCAGGTGCGGATTTCCCAGCTTCGCTGTGTACTTGGCAAAGCTCTCGTCTTTGAAGATCTTCCTGTACATTGGCGCAAGAACCCACTTCGCCACCACTGGCGTCAGCACAGCCATACCAACACTTGCTACGATGGGCCTCCCAATCAACCATCCCAGACTCACACCTCCACTGCCGTCGGCGAGCTCGCCAAGAGAGTTGATGACAGAAGACATAACAAGTCCACTAACATCATCAATCACCGCCGCGCTAACCAGCACAGCTCCTACACGAGTCTGGCTTAGATCAACCGTCGCCGACGCTCCAGAAATCACAGCGAAGGTAGTCCCCAGACTAGTAGCGGACAGTGCAGCGCCGATAACAAAAGTCTCAACCGCTCCATACCCGAAGCCCGCGTACAGCAGCGCGAAACTCAACGCTATCGGACATACTATCCCTGTAGTAGCAGCGCAGATACTCAATCCCAAATTCTCCCTCACAAGATCGAGACGAGCGGAGAGTCCGCCCTCGAAAATAAGGAGAATGAGACCGATATAGCCTAAGGCCAGGAAGGTTTCTTGCCAGTCATGGCGGAAGGTATTGGTCAAGGGTTTGCCGTAGATCATTCCTGCAATGATGGGGCCGATGATGGCCGCGCGAATGACTTTCGCCGAGATCCATTGAAGGAGCCAGAGGAAGGTGAAAAATGTGATTAGGATCAAGATATCGACGACTGCGGAGTGTTAGAAACGGCGTTGACAGATGATGATGATGATGATGATGAGAACTTACTGCCCGGTGCATCATACTGCAAGAACCGCCCGTTGGAGGCTAATGCCGAGCCTGAGCCTGTAGACATTACACGCTTGGTACGAAAAGCTGGTGAGTGTTGACCTGGAGGAACAGAAGATTATGGGTGGACTAAAGAGTCAAACAAAACGCAGTATATGAGGCACCACGGATGATCATACATGGTGCACTTGGTATAGGTAATATAGTGAACATGATCGTTCGGGAATGGAAACGTTCTCAGCTTCTCAGGTTGCTTGATAGCGAAGTCTTGGCAAGGCTAGCGTTTCTCTCAGCGATCCGCCCGTGGATACGCCGACTGCCCGAGCATCCGGTCCTTGCAGTAAGGCGCCCCTTTACAGCTTGTTGGTGTGTCGAAGTCTAGACGGAAGGTATGGCTACGCCATTCCTCTCTAGTCTCCTTGCTCCGTCACGCGGCATCTACTGAGTAAATTTCCACGGCGTGGCGGTCATTCTGCACCTCTCTGACGGGCCCCCGACGTCGTATAAGACGTGGGCCGAGCTTGGAAACCTGGCTACTCGGCGGGCAGGTATCTTCGTCGATGCAACTGTGCGAGTCGAAGCCCAAAGCGTTGAGAGTTGAAGAATTTGTAGTGAGGGACAACACCATCTTGAAGCATCGTATTGGATCTTCTGCGGTCGTCACATGCCCTCTCATCCCGAATCACCACCCCAACTCCCACCATCCCGTGTCCCAGCACCCGAAAGCGCGTTCCACACCCTCACACCCCCATGCAAGACTCCCACCGCAGCATCCACATTCGCATTCCCTGTACTCGGCGTCCTCCCATTTAGCTCCCTCCTCTCCTGGTTCACCGGCAAATGCGTGGCCTCCCCCTGAAACCGATCAGCCGCCAGCGCACGCACCAGTTTAGCGTGTTTCTCAACCCAGTTCTGCTCGCTCATCTTGGTGTATACCTTAAGCTGCGGCTGCGCCGGCCCAGCATCATTGGTCTGCCACCATGAGAAACACCAGTTCACGGTGTAGATGTTCCAGCGCTTAGTCATGAAGAACAAGATCGGCCAGGTTATGATCCAGAGGAAGGTGAAGTAGAAGATATAACGTACCCAGTTGTTGCGCCATTGGTTGATGAGATGAGGGTTGTAGACATCTACGTTCTTATCCTCGATCGGGAACGAGATGTCTACGTGTCCGCGATAATTTGTTGAGCGCACGAGACGTTCGAGGGAAGTCTCCAGGTACTTGGTATCCAGCCCAGGGATCTCGCGGGAGACGCGGAAGACTTTGAAAGTGGCCATGGAGGAGCAGAAGTCTTTGCACCAATGCATTAGATCGGGATGGTGTTCGCTTCCGACCTCAATATCTTGCTTGTAGCCTGGTGCGCGCGTCTTGCGCCAGCTTCCTCGATGCACTTTATCGCCATTTGTTGCAACCCTTGGCTGCCATCCCTCTTCCGCCTCGTCTATTCCAGGAGTAGGATCGGGGAGGTAGTCGGAGAGGCTGAAGTTGATGTCGAAGTCTACTACCCTCTGCGTCTCTTTCTTATTGTTGTTGCGGTAGACGGCTTCGGTATGCCAGCCGTGGATGCGGATGCTGGGTTTGGGAGGGATCATACGCAGGTAGTTGGTTATGTAGTCGTAAAGCGGTTCAGGGTCGTTCAAGCGGGCATCCATGCGGATCGTGGTGGTGTTCTTGGTCGCCAAGGCGCCGCTGGTACGCCACTGTGGAATGGATGTGCCTGGAATCACGGTGTAATTGTCTGAGATGGATTCATGATGTGCGGTGGAGGTGGTTTGGCCGCCGATCGCGGATGCGAATGCTGCTTCGCTGTCGTTGTAGGATGGGAGTTCGGGGGCGTCATCGTAGCTGTAATCGTCTGGTGTGGTATGTAGGGAAACGGCATCTGGGTCGTCGCGGTACTGTGGAGGCGCTGCTGGCTTTGCTGCTGGCTTGCCCATTGTTACTGCGCGTACTTTGAGCGCGAGGTGACTCTGATGAGGGCTGGGAGATAGTATGTTGCTCGCTGTCAAAGAGAGCGAGGAGCTGATGAGCGTAATAGGGAGCGTCTCGAATACGATCGAGCGCTAAGGTAGGCAGCAGTTTGCCCAGAAGCGATGCGCCACCCGTCCGTGAGCTTACCTCGAAGAAGCCTGGCAGGGCGTGTATGGCTCCTGATGCCTTTGCGCCTACTGCGATAATAGTCCAAGAGGATGAGATGCAGGCTGCTGATGAAAGCGGGAGTTGGAAGTGTGTCGCTGTCGCTGGCGGCTGTACGCATCTGTTTGTTTCTATTCTTGTCAAAGCTCAGCCTTATCGCATCGGATACGGCCGCACGTGGGGCCGAGATTTGCGACGAAGACGTGTTTCAGATCTGGGTGCCATACAACTAGAAAATACGAGAGCGATGGGCTTCAAAGGCATTCGAGGCCTCTGTGAGCATGAGAACGGGCTTCTACAGTCCTTATTACAGCTTTTGGGCACATTTGAGAGACATGGTGGAAGCAACACCCCAATATGTACTTCGCCAAGCGGCTGATCGGGTCCCCTGGGTTGCGCGTTGCTGAGGCGTTTGAGGCGGCTGAGCAGCAGATTGTCGTGTGATCCTCCATAGCTGCGCGTTGCCATTCGCATGCCTTCTGCCTACAGCTTCATCTGGACAGTCCGAGATTCCTGTTGCTGCATCGTGCTCGTGCTGCTGTCTTTCTACGATCTCCACCACCCCGCAAGAGCCGTTGTCAAGTGAGACTCGAAAGGTGCCGCCGATCTTGTGCCGAGTAAACAACAGCTTCAGCCTGAAACACCATCCTTCCCAATCGCAAACGAGGCCCCTTCGCAGACCTGGTTGGAGATATCGAGATCAGAGGAATACTTGGAGACAATCGGTGAAAGAGCTTGGTGATCAGACAGAGATTGCAAACAAGGCTGCGCCTGGTGCTGGAAAGAGACAGACACGATGAGTTACAGTCCTCCTCATGGTACGTATATGTAGACATCAGAGTTTAGTGAAGGAGATAGCAGTGGCGCAGAAGTCGTAGCAGTAAATGCTGGTCTGGGTGAGGTGCATTAAAAAGGATACTCCGTACCTGTATCTCCCGCATTCCTCAGCCTGCCGCATGACTTCGCTCGCCAGAACACTCCCCAAACGCTGCGCAAACACCGCACGAAGACCGCTGACAATTCGACAACACAGGCTACGGCCATCCTCTACACCCCGACGACGAAGACGCGCACAACCCATTCATGGATCCACGAAGACAATCACCCGAGCGCCTCCACTCTCCCGCCTACCAACTCGACGACCGGCCATATGTCCACGATGAGCCTCTCGAGATACCTGTCGGGCCCGGCCCATTCAGCCAACACGACAGGCTCCAACCACAACCCACATACTCCGTGGAGAACATGCCCGGCACCTTCGGCCACAGCGAGGCCTACGAAGATGTCCATCAGCACGCCTACACACCCAACCCCTACCAACAAACAATGCACCAGGGCACAGGCGACTACAACCTAAGCCCGCAGCATGAGCACCCACAAGACTACATGCACGCAGGTTTCGGCCCAACCACCCCCGAACCAGCCTACGACGCTCCCCAACACCCCTACTACCAAGACGAACCCGATACCCGCCCTATCCTCCACCCCGACACCGCCTACGGACCCGACCCTACAGACGTAGGCGGCGGGCCACACCAGCATTCCGACGACCTCGACCAAGACCCCACACACCCCGACATCGAAGCCGGCTACGGAGATATCCAGCCTCCGCCAAATGCGCGCATCCGCCGCTGGAAGACCGTCAAGGAGGTACAGCTATTCAACGGCAACCTCGTCCTCGACTGTCCCGTGCCCCCTCGCCTCCTCAACCAAGTCCAGCATGCCCAGCCGCCGGAAAGAGACGAGTTCACGCATATGCGGTACAGCGCAGCAACCTGCGACCCCTCGGAATTCAACGACCGCCGCTTCACCTTGCGCCAACGCCTCTTCGCTAAGCCAAGACATACAGAGTTATTCATTGTGATTACGATGTATAACGAGGAAGACGAGCTCTTCGCGCGCACTATGAGTGGAGTTATAAAGAACATCGAGTACATGAATTCGCGGACGAGTTCGAAGACTTGGGGGAAGGAGGCTTGGAAGAAGATTGTAGTCTGCGTCGTTTCCGACGGTCGTGCCAAGATCAATCCACGCACCAGAGCTGTGCTGGCAGGGATGGGTATATACCAAGACGGCATAGCAAAACAACAAGTCAATGGCGAAGACGTCACGGCGCATATTTATGAGTATACTACGCAGATGCAACTAGAGATCAAGAAAGGCGTTGTCGGGGTGAAGAAGGGCAACACACCCGTGCAGGTACTCTTCTGCCTCAAGGAGAAGAACCAGAAGAAGATTAATTCGCATCGGTGGTTCTTTCAGGCTTTTGGGGAGATCCTACAACCAAACATCTGCGTGTTGATCGATGCCGGAACGAGACCAGGACGATCGAGTATCTACGACCTCTGGAAAGCCTTTGATCGGGAGCCTATGTGTGCTGGAGCTTGTGGAGAGATCAAAGCTATGCTTGAGCATGGCAAGAATCTCATAAATCCACTGGTGGCGGCGCAGAACTTCGAGTACAAGATGTCCAACATCCTCGACAAGCCTTTGGAGTCGGCTTTCGGATTCATCACAGTGCTACCAGGAGCTTTCTCAGCCTACCGCTTCGTAGCCCTGCAAAACGACAAGACCGGCCAAGGACCTCTGGAGAAGTACTTCGCGGGCGAGAAGATGCATGGCGCCAACGCCGGGATATTCACGGCAAACATGTACCTCGCTGAAGATCGGATTCTCTGCTTCGAGCTCGTGGCGAAACGGAATTGCAGCTGGATCTTGCATTATGTGAAGAGCGCGACTGGAGAGACTGATGTTCCTACCGAAATGGCCGACTTCATCTTGCAGAGGAGAAGATGGCTGAATGGGAGTTTCTTCGCGGCGGTTTACGCTTTGGCGCATTTTTACCAGATTCATCGGAGTCATCATAGTGTGATGAGGAAATTCTTCTTCTACATCGAGTTCGTCTACCAAGCAGTCAATATGCTGTTTGCTTGGTTCGCTATTGTAAGTTACGCGCTTGGGTGGGCGGCGGAGGCGGAGGGGAGGCGAGAAATATGGCGGCCGGGCGCTCTTCGCCGCGGCAGCCTCCTTCTCCTCATCTCCTCGGCCCTTCCTTCACCATCAATTCTTCATTAAGATGGTGCACATGCTAACACCCTCGGACAGGGCAACTTCTTCCTCGTCTTCCGCATCCTAACCGTCTCCCTCGCCGACAAAGACCTCCTAGGCACCACCGGGCTGGTCTTAGCCGTCGTCTTTGAATGGCTCTACCTCGCCACCCTGGTGACTTGCTTCGTCCTGGCCCTTGGAAATCGACCTCAAGGATCGAATAAGTTTTACATGACGCAAGTCTACTTCTGGGCCATCCTCATGACTTACCTCCTCTTCGCCTCCATCTTCATCACGGTCAAGAGCGTGCAGCAGCAGATCGACAAAAATGATGGCTTCAGTATAAGCATGTTATTCACCAACAAGCTGTTCTTCACGCTCATCATCTCCATGGCCTCCACTTGGGTTCTGTACCTGGTCTCTTCGATCTTGTTCCTGGACCCTTGGCATATGTTCACGAGTTTCATTCAGTACCTCTTGCTGACGCCGACATACCTTAATATTCTGAATGTGTACGCTTTCTGCAATACCCACGACATCACTTGGGGAACCAAAGGCGATGACAAGCCGGAAAAACTCCCTGCCGCGAACCTCAAACCTGGTGGCAAGGTTGACGTCGCCATCCCGACGGACGACGCGGACCTCAACACCCAATACGAGAGCGAACTACGCACCTTCTCCTCTAAATGGGTCCCACCCAAGAAGACCGTGGACGACGCCACCAAACACGAGGACTATTACAAAGGTTTCCGCTCAGCTGTCGTATTGGCGTGGATGTTCTGCAACCTCGCGCTGGCGGCTGTGGTGCTGAATGCGGGTGGATTGGAGAATGTGGGGCCGAATACGGATGTAGCGACGCAGGAGAGGAGTACGATTTATATGGGGGTTGTGCTGTATAGTGTGGCGGTGCTGGCGGCGGTGAGGTTTGTGGGGGCGGTTTGGTTTTTGATTGGGAGGGTTTTTAGGGGGGTTTAGTGGCTGGGGTAGGCACTGGGGGCCTGCGCTTGGGTGTCATGGTGCTTGACGATTGTGAATGATGGTTTTCGGCGAAGGCGTTCGGGAGATTGGGAGTATGTGTAGCTTGGCTGCGAGGCTACGCTGTGAGATGTGTACGATGATGCTGGTCATGAGCATGAGCATGAGATCGTTGGGTTGTAGAAAAGATAACCGGAAATGCTTGCACGCTATCAAGAATGAACTGTTTCAGTGCGCTTGTGTCCATGCTGTCGGACACGACCCGCTCATCAAATTGCTATCGAACATGAAACCTTTGGTCGGCGGAGGCGAGACCCTGGGATGTGCAGTAGGCCGTTGGAGCGGGCGATGCAAACGAGCAACATGCTCGACAGTACACAGAAGGCGCAAGGGAGCGCTTCAAGGACTTGGGCTACTGATGTCCAGCAAAGACGGAGATTGAGTCGGTACAAATTTGCTGCAATCTGATTGCCTGCGCACAGGCTGTCGGAGCTATTGGCCTTACATCTGGTCTACCAGTTGGTAAAGTAGCTCGTTAAGCAGACGCAAGACTCCAAAAGGAGCGGCGTAGGCTCATCCTGAGACGTCATCTCTAACGCATAGAGCGACGGGTACGGCGGAACAGAAGCCATGTCACGCCTTCAGGGCCACTTCGCGCTAGGGCAGAGGGATTCGATCTCGTAGCGTCCGTCGACGACGAAGATAATTTACTAAGGTAGATGCCATGCAGTGTATGGAGTCTTATACGGAGGCGTCTATGGACTGTTGAATCCTGGCACGCATGTTTCAGCTGCGGATGGGAGCTGGGATCGCTCGCAGGCACAGGTGGATTCAGCGAGTGAGCAGGGGTTCTTATAAACATAGAAGACGCAAATTTTAAACATAGAAGGGTTGGCAAGCAGCGCTTAGGGATACGCAGGCCAGCCCACCGCACAACTCGCACACCCTCTACGAGTACTGGATGAGCGCTCCGCGAGCTCCCTCGTTCCTCGGTCGCGCTCCGCTACGTCAAACCAAGAAGGGAAAATTGCCGCTTTTCGAAGGGCGGTGCCTCGCGCGCTCGGGTATCGTACGTCGCCTTCGTTTGTCGGCCGGCGTATAGGGACAAGTCCCAGCCGCCCTCCTACGAAGACTCTGATCCACTTCCCTCCTCGTACCTCGTCGGCTCGCTTGCTTTACGCAATCTGGAGTGCTGCGGAAGGAGTGCGAGTTGTTGTTGCCCAATGCTGGCGGCCGAACTTTGCCAAGCCTTCTATGTTTACAATTTCCCGTGAGCAGTCTGCGAGATCTCCAGCGGTTTGTGGCATCTTTCGATGCAAGTGCCAGCATGTGGGTCGTTGCTACCGTTCAGCTCGAGATCGAGTTTCGACATAGATGTCTGCAGGCATGTGGCAACGTTGCTGCGATCGTTCGGGATGCTCTTGAAGTCACAGAATCCAAGATTCTTGAGCGGGCTTCTGGGCCCGTATGTGCTCACAGCTCAGGAGCCAGCAGGCATGACAGCGAGGCGAGAGTCGATCGAGCAGACTCAGTCACCTGTGTTCGGGAGAGTCTGCAGCAGCCGAATATGTATGACCGGTCGTGGCGATGGTATTACTGGGGTGACTATTTGATAAGTCAAATCCGGCAAGTTGGCCGTCTGCGCTCTGGGCCCAGCAACAAACACATATGATGAGGGCTTGTCCGAGATGGCATCAGGATCACTGCAGTCAGCAGAGACGTAGATATCGTCGGCTCTGGTACGGTCTGGTGCTTCACATGATGAATCTCTGCTGCTCAGCACAAGCGCAACCGCTCTCGGGGGCAGCCAAGCATCACACGGGGTCGTGGTCGTGGTTCATCCATGGAGCTCTTCAGTTCCTGTAGCTTGTGACATTCTAAACCTGTCTTTGTTCAGTCGTGATGGGATAGCGCTCATATTGGTACCGCAGCGTGTGAGCATCCAGAGCACGTGCAGCTTCCAGCTGTATTACCGTAATTTCACCACCATCTCGAAGCTACCAACCACTCGCTATCAGGAAACGATCGAACAGGCTACGATCTCTCGTTACTCTGTAGTTGCACTCCTCATCTCACTCATGTTGAAGTCGCTCACTTCTGCTCGAAAGTCGACTTCTCACCCATCGTACCTGCCTATCCTGCGTCAGTTTCACATCGTGCATTAGCGCCGGAAGTGCTTCCGGCCCGGGCGGTGACCGGCAACGAGCTCAAAAGACTCTTCGTTCTCTTTCCAAAACAAACACGCCATCTACACCTTTGATCATTCTCTCTTCGACCGCTTCGACCACGACGCCCTCACCAGCGAAGATACCACAGACTTCACTCGCGCAAGGCATCCAAGTGCTCACCGCCGACTAGCAGCTTCGAAGAGTATTTCAACCCCTCCTTGAGCAGCTTCTTCATCTTGCACCTTTTCACTGACACTCAACAGCAACCTCTTCGACCTTCACGACCATCAACTTCTCACCAGCCGCCACCCCGTCCAACAACATCGTCAACATGTCTGGCTGGGACGACACCCCCGCTCGTGAGTACTTCCCCATCATCTTCACGCCGTGCTTCACTGACATTCACATAGCGGCCGCCGACGGTGGCTTCCAGGCTGACGGCGGCTTCCAAGCCGAGAACAACTTCGGTGGCGACGGCGGCTTTACCGGTGACGGCGGTTTCGACGAGGCTGATGTCTCCCGTCACGCGAACGGTGACATGGCCGACGGCGACAACGGCTGTCGCATGTGAGTCTTCGTCTTCCTTCCATCAAGCTTCCTTCAGCTAACCAAAGATGCTTCAGCTGCAAGTCAGATTCTCACTTCGCGCGCGACTGTCCAGAGAAGAAGGAGAACTCTGGCGAGTGTTACAACTGCGGCGAGCAAGGCCACAACAAGGCCGACTGCCCGAACCCTGCCGTCGAGCGGGAGTTTACCGGTACCTGCAACTTCTGCGGTGAGTCGGGCCACCGTCGCTCTGCTTGTCCTCAAGCTCCGGCACCGAAGTGCAATGTCTGCAAGGAGGAGGGGTGAGTTGCTGGCCCTTCACAAAGAGCTTCGCGGTGCCACGAGCGCTCCTCCGTGATCTCTTGTGTTGCTAAGAGCTAACACTTTCCCAGACATATGGCCGCCGATTGTTCCGTCTCCCGCATGGTCGCTGCCTACAAGGACATGGGCATTGAGGAGATGAGCGCTGAGGATGCCTGGAAGATGCTCGAAGAGGCGGATAAGGCCAAGGATATTGACGACATCAAGAAGGCGGTACTCACCTACGCGAAGGCCTACCCGGAGGTCACGTTCGAGGACCTGGAGCAAGTCTTCCGTGACGCTGAGATGAAGACCTTCCTGATCGCCAAGAAGCAGGAGGTTTCGGACAGCCACACCATCGTTAACCTTCAGGGCGCTATCGATCAGGAATTCTGCATCAGCTTCCAGTTCGAGGAGAAGCCTCGCCGCAAGAAGTTTGCTGAGGGCTGGCCAGAGACCCGGGAGGAGAATATGAAGCGTTTGAAGAACGCCGGTCTCCCGATGGACCGCATGGTGCAGAAGTGCACCAACTGCGAGCAGCTCGGCCATGGGTCGAGATCCTGTCGTACGTTATCCCCCTCCAACACCCCCTTCGGACCATGCTGACTTGGACATAGCGGAGGAGAAGCGTGAGATGGAGACTAAGACGATCATGTGCGCCAATTGCAACGGCGAGGGTCATTATGCGCGTGACTGTTCCGAGAAGCGCAAGACCGGCAAGAAGGGGTGCAGGAACTGCGGCTCCGAGGAGCACATTGCCAAGGTATCAATTCTGACGCTGTTGACGCCCGCCAGTGCTGACTTCTTCCAATAGGAGTGCCCAGAGCCACCGAACCCCGACAACGTTACCTGCCGTACGTATATTGATGGGTAGCACCCTTGGAGGCGGTCTCAAATGTTTGAGACTGCCGCCTGCTTTTGAGACATCTGCTGACCCTTACACCCATCGCTCTCAGGTAACTGCGAGCAGACCGGTCATTTCTCCAAGGTACGTCGCATTATGGTCAGCCATCGCCGCCGCCCAGCGCTGACATCTCATAGGATTGCCCGGACAAGGAGCCTGATCTATGCAGGAACTGCGTAAGTGATCGCCGCAGCTATTGACGCCCGCCACTGCTGACTTGTCATAGGACCGGGAAGGACACCGGGCGAAGGACTGCACGGAGCCGCGCAACATGGCCAAGGTCCAGTGCCGTAAGTTGTCGCCGCAGCTATTGACGCATGCCAGTGCTGACTTATCATAGGTAACTGCGACGAATTCGGACACACTGGCCGCGAGTGTCCCAAGCCGACGGACTGGTCTCGAGTCGAGTGTAGCAACTGGTCAGTTCCAGATACATGAACCTTGGAGACTGTCTGAGACATCTGCTGACCCTTACACACATCGATCTAGCAAAGAGAAGGGCGTACGTGCAGAAAGAACCCTTGGAGATTGTCTGAGACATCTGCTGACACTCATTGCTCTAGCATTCCTACAAGCGTTGCAAGGCGCCGGCTGCCGAGGCTGAGGACGGTGGTGACGGCGGGTGGTAAACATCTTCGAGTGATGGAGTCGGCAACACGAGATGGTGGAGAGAGATGGCGCTTCCGGCTGCATGAGGCGTGCTTGAGAGGAGAGGGACGGCCTTTCACCGGCTGTCATGGGCGCACGTAGCTGATAGCTATGAAACCGCACGTCTGTCGGCTTTCCACGTTCCTTTGATCGTCTGTTGTGCTGAGTGTGGCCGACCTGTCGTACCCTTTCGGGGATGACTACATCGCTGGCCGCGAACGCCAAACAACCTCCATTGCCGCCGCCACCCTGGATGCAGACGCTCTCCTGGTGGATCGACTGCTATCTGCCGCGTGATCTACCCCGACAACTCATCTCCGCTTCCACCATCCTGAGACCTGCGCTGGTAATGCCGCTGCCGGAGACACTCAACACCTACGACGGTCGTCGCTATCTGCTCCCACGAACTCTTGACCGTGCTCTGCTGGCTAGCGTGCTTCCACGAGTCGTCTCCTTCTCCTACGCAGTCAAAGGTCGCCAAGATGCAGGTCTCGGAAACTTGACATCCCAGAGGCTATTGCTTCGCGAGGACATTATGACGCACTCTGGCTGGTCTGCTGGCCGCGCCCTCCACCATTCAGCTCTTAGCTCTTCCACCGCCCCCGGAGACCGTGCACGGTCTCGCAGTCTGCCATTCATGCTCCGCGGCCCAGAGATGCTGGCTGCTTAAGCTCAATCCACTGCGATTCGCAACTCATCATGGAGCTGGCCGATCGCGAAGGCTTGGACTCCTCGATGGCTGTCGCGCGACCTTGAAAATGGAGCTTACGGTTTCGTGAGGTCTTCTGCTTTCATCTCGACAAGGATATGGAGGGTTGGCGGGTCGTAGCGGGTTGCTGTACTTTGAACAAAGCATGATCTGAGAAGAGCGAGCCACTCGTCACCAGCTGGGCCATCCGGCTTTTGGTACTTACACCTGTAGGATCTGCATGCTGCGGTTGACATCTCAGGGCTGTGGCGTCACGCTGACTACTGGGCCATAAGATCGCACCTTAGCGACACTGAGACCTAATGTAGTCCTCCTACTGGGAAGATCACGGCTCCTCACCATAGCGCCACGGACGGCAGCCACGCTCCCTGAGCTATGGAGGCTGTGCCGGCTACCGGTACAAGCATCACACTGGTGGAGTACCTAAGTGACATTCGCATGGAAACCGCGTGCCGGCCGTGCCTTTGCAATCCAAGAACGCGTACAGGCCGCCTGCGGCCAAGACTGTAGTAGACGCTTTAATCAGAACAGCGAGGGTGCAGGAAGGTATGAAGCATCCCAGTGACCGCTCCTGCCGGTTCCTTGTCGTCCAGGAGCATCGAGAGAAGGCAATTCGATGGTATGTCCACCGTACTACAGCCCAGGTGGCACGTCAGAGTGGCAATCTGGTGAGACAAATGCAGGGCGCACGCGGGTGGTCCTGGAGTCAGCCGCAGAACACGGGCAACTCTGTGCACGGCACAGTCGCAACGCCGCAGGATTGCTGACGAAAGGATTTGCATGTGAAAGACACGGTGGTATCTCGGCGGAAGGACTGCCTGAGGGCAATGCTCGAGTCGAGGCTTCGTCGTGCCAGCGCCGGCGGCTGCGGTCATCCCGGCGGGGAACACTGAACCTGTGCCCGACTTCATCGACGATATCATACCCAGTACCCACCTCGCAATTGTGCCTGAATGATAGTGCTTGCAGTAGCTCGCAGAGCCTCATGCGGCTCCGACGTCAGGCTGCTCTGGTCGCGGGAAGGGCGCCGTCCCAGCACGCAGCCTGTAGACGTCTTGCAAGGCTGCTGGAGTAGCGATACATCGTTCTGGGCGGAGCCGACACCGTGGCTTCCACGAGCTGCGATATTCCAATCTTGCATTTGTTTCGGTGGGTCGATGGAGGCTGAAGAATCCATGCCTGCTGGAGAACTCCAGACGGAGGAGAAGTGGAGCGAGAGAGGGAGGGTGGATCCATCGCAAAACCCTTCCTTCAGCCTAACGTATCCGGCTTACCGCTTCTGGCTTGCCGAGCATTGACCACTCCACGGCAGCGATATGCGGTTCTGCAAAGTCTTCTATCATTCGTTCCTTCGACCGCATTTCTTGCGGTCAGCACACAGACATCATGCTATCTGGGGCAGTGCAGCCACTCACGTAGGCAGAATCTGGAGATGAAGGCCTGTGAGGACTGTGTAGGATGCTGCGAGTTTGACTCGCGTGGTTCAGGTAGGAGCTACTTAACCATCCTATCTACGCTGTCTCTTCTGCGTGACGACTTCTTGGTACAACCTTAATCACCCCCTTCGCACGAGGCGAGCCTGATTACAGTCGACTTTGCCAACCTTGTTGGGACACTGGTAAAGCAGCAGTCTAGGAACACCGGACTTTTCACGACAATAGAACATTATGGGGCCATTCTATGGCCTCAAGGGCAATGCCCTCAACATCGCCATTGGCGTCATCGTACGTATACTGATGGGCCATTCCTGATATCTGAGACTGCCGAATGCTTTTGGAGACATCTGCTAACCTCGAACCCAAGGCGGGCATGGATTTCCTCCTGTTGTAAGTACTGCTCAGTACTCCAAGGCTTGGTGACAAAGGACATTGCCGCCATCTCCTCAGCACCGCAACGAGCTTGTACTGCTGGTGCGGTCACTGGACAGTTGGGAAAGCAGCATTTGTAGCAGGAGCACGGCATCGTCTCGAGACTGTCTGCATACGATCGAGCTACCATACAGATCCCGCGTATACTCGCAGTCCAGCTCGGTTGCTGAGATGGCCAAGCGGCAACGACCTTTGTCGTCATGCCTGCTTTGTGATGGCGGCGCACTGACAATCTCATAGCGGTTACGATCAAGGTGTCATGGGCGGTCTCCTCACACTTCCATCGTTCACGTCCGTATTTCCCCAACTGGATACCGGTAATGCTAGTGGCGCATCGCACAAATCTACTATCCAAGGTATCTCCATCGGCTCCTACAACCTTGGCTGCTTTGTTGGCGCCGTCATCTGCATCTGGGTGGGTGACATACTTGGGAGAAAACGGACCATCTTCGTCGGCTCGGCTATTATGGTTGTTGGCGCTGCGATCCAATGCTCTTCTTTCAGTCTGGGTCAGCTAATTGCCGGACGTACGTATACGGAAAGGTATAGCTCTGTGGTAAAAGCCAAACATACACTGACCTTTGCATCAGGTCTCATTACTGGCCTCGGAAACGGTCTGAATACATCAACGGTCCCAGCATGGCAGTCAGAAACGTCGAAGTCGCACAAACGCGGTAAGATGGTTATGATCGAAGGAGCCATGATTTCTGGTGGCATTATGATCTCGTACTGGCTCGACTTCGGCTTCTCCTTCACGGATGGCTCACTGCAATGGCGCTTCCCAATAGGGTAGGTCTGTCCACAAGAGTCTCCAGGATCTGATCGCTAACAAATCTCACAGCTTCCAGATCGTGTTCGCGTTGATAATCCTGGTGTTCATCATGGGCCTTCCGGAGAGCCCGAGATGGCTGATCCTCAAGGGACGCGAAGACGAAGCCGTTACCGTCCTCGCAGCCCTGTCTGATCTACCAGCAGAGGACGAAAATGTCCAGACCGAGTTCGTCGCCATCAAGGATACGGTGCTCGAAATGGAACAGGGCGGCTTCAGGGACATCTTTACAATGGGCGAAGACCGGAACCTCCACCGTGCCGCTTTAGGCTATGTTAATCAGGTCTTCCAACAAATATCCGGTACGTCACAATGTCATGCTCTTTGCATCCTCAGAGGCTCGAAAGTCCGATTTGCGCGGGACAAACTGAATGACAACTCCCTTTGATATGCCACGAGAAACATTCTCACTGGCTTGGGATCAGTAATGAAGGCCTGGAGTACAATCCAGCAGGACGATGACCTTTTCGCCGTTGTGGGACACTTAATTCCGTTGAGCTCGGCCTGGGCAGATTTTCAGATATCCGGAGCCTCCGATGAGTAGAAGAGCTGCTAATTGCTCGTAGGCATCAACTTGATCACGCAAGCCATCGCCGGAAGTAGCAGTAAATATATCTAGACGCTAACTAAAAGTATAGGTATTATGCGGCCACGATCTACGAGCAAAATATCGGTCTATCTGGCTTTCTCAGTCGTCTACTCGCTGCCTGCAACGGGACGGAGTACTTTGCGGCTTCCTGGATTGCTTTCTTCACCATCGAGAAGTTCGGCAGGCGTACACTGATGTTGTTCGGCGCAGTCGGCATGTCTCTCTCGATGGCCGTTCTTGCTGGGACGACTTCTCATACTGGCACATCCGCTGGTATCGCCGCAGCCGTCTTCCTATTCGTCTTCAATACCTTTTTCGCTATTGGCTGGCTTGGCATGACGTGGCTATATCCTGCTGAGATCGTCCCCCTCCGGATCCGCGCACCTTCTGCTGCTCTTTCGACTTCAGCCAACTGGTTGTTGTAAGTGGTGGCTGATACTTGAGAGTGTTGGCATAATGGCTGACTTCGAGCAGCAACTTCATGGTTGTGATGATCACCCCGATCGCATTCGCGAACATTAAGTACCAGACCTACATCATATTTGCAGTAATCAACGCCTTCATTGTACCTGTTGTGTACTTCTTCTACCCCGAGACTGCTTACCGGAGCTTGGAGGAGATGGATGAGGTACATCTGAGCCGACCGATGTCTGCTTCAGTATTGTCGACTAACGAGCCATTCAGATCTTCCGCAAGTCCACCAGCGTCTTCGACGTCGTCAAGCTTGCTCGACCAAGCGTCACGCCGAACCGCTATGACATGAACGGTAACTTAGTCATCAGATACCTTGACACAGACGAGCACCGGAGACGCAGCAGTGCTGCTGGCCATGGGTTGTCGCAAGCGGAGAAGAGCAAGCTCGATGTGATAGCGAACAAAGAGAGGTCAACTCATAATGAGGGTTATGCCGCAGAGAGTGGCTTCGCGAGTGGCAGCGGATCCAGCATTGGCGAGAAGGCGTAGCTACCACAGAGCATTGCATGATAGATTGGGTCACCACAAGGGCTGGTGAAGAAGGTCATGGCCGGCTCAATTCTCTGACAGCTTGCAGCAGTCCCACAGGCTATGATATTGCCCTTTGGTATCGGATGATCTAGAAAAGATGGAGATATGGAGAGACGCAGTCTGGCGCTCTCCCCACAGCTCTGCAGTATCTTTATGCTCCTGGATGGGCCGCTGTCAGATCTGTTAGAGCCTGTTGGGTCTGAGATGTCTGATGATACTGATGATATTGGATCGGTCTGCTGTAGTTTCACCAACACTTGCCCGCCTCTCGCCATTGTTTGTGCTATGCACACGGTATCCTCCAGCGAAGTACACCTCTTTTTTATTATGCGAATGCGACCGCTTGCTGATGAAGCTGAACAACATGAATTCAGCCGAGGCGAGAGTTCACCAACCCCGTCATTACTCCACTATGGCGGGGATACCTCCTCCACTTGTACACGATCAGCAGGATCGCCTTGCATACTCATCATGCAGGAACATCCGGTTTGTGCGGTGCCTGGTGACTTCCCACGAATCATCGCTGCAGTAAAGCAGCATGACGGCGGTTTTGTCGGCAAGAATGGTTGGCATTGGCACATGAACGTCGACTAACGCATGCAGTATATATGCAATGCGCCGCCACTATGTGCTTCTCCTAGGCTCCCTTTTGGTTGCTTGCACTGCTCTCCTTGCAAGCATCTATCACGATTCTACCCTGATATTCGGCAGCATGAGGGTACTCTCTAGTGGCATCGCCGGCCTTACCTTCATAGGCAATGCCATCAGCCAGGCATGCCAGACGACAACGCTCCGCTCCAGCGTACCCACGAACGGCACTGAGTTGGCACTGGCAAGCTACAGCTACTGCGGCGGGACTCTGAACGCAACCGCGTACATCGCCAACGTAGACTACAACAAGGTCGTGAGCCTGTACTACACCAACAAGCAGGGAGAGAGCACGCCGCTCTCCGAGGTGGACCTGGGGTACTCCAGCAGTATCGGCAACGGCAGCTGGGAGCTTTGGTCGACGAGCACGCCGATCTACATCGATGGCATCACGGAGCTTCTCAACTTGACGTACCAAGCCACGGATGTTGGTCAGACATTCGTACAGGTTCTGGACCTTCCGGTCAACGCGACTGGCGCTCCAGCACCGACTCTGCCTTCACCGCCAGCGCCATATGCCACGCCTAAGGGCTTTGGAGAGGACATCACCTCATGGCTTTCCGTCAACATTGGCTCAGAGCTCGAGACAGCTTTCCAGAGAATGTTCTTGAACGTCAATCCTGCCGTTCCAGGTGCCGCTAAAGGCATTGTCGTCGCCGCCCGAAGTGGTCCATCATACACTCAGACCGATCCAGATTACGAGTATAATTGGGTCCGGGATGAGAGCTTGACGATGGACGTTGTGCAGATGCTGTACTCCGCCGCTACAGGAAAGAAGCACAGGACGGAGTACGAAGATATCCTGTTCGAGTATGCCACAGCCAGGGCCACGGAGCAGAATGATCCGAACTTGCAGACTGGACTTGGCGAGCCAAAGTTCTACCTCAACAACACCATTTTCTCCGGTCCATGGGGACGACCGCAGAACGATGGTCCGGCAACTGCAGCCATCACGCTCATCGAGTTCGCCAACGACTATCTTGCGGCTGGTGGTAGCATGAACACGGTGCAACAGAAGATCTACGATTCTGCCACTTTCCCTGCTGCAGCTCCGGTAATGAAGGACTTGCTGTTCGTCGCCAGCAACTGGTCTTCTCCATCCTTTGACCTGTGGGAAGAGGAGGAGAGCGACCACTTCTACACCCGCATGGTGCAGCGCCGCGCGCTGGTCATGGGCTCAAGCTTCGCCACGAAGATGGGCGACTCCAGCACTTCTGCTACGCTTTCAGCCGCTGCGGACGCATTGACTGCTACGCTGGGCCAATTCTGGGACCCCAATCGCGCGATCCTGTTGTACGAGTACGGTCCAGTCCTGCACGACAAGTCCAGCTACCTAGACATCGCAGTCATTCTCGGGGTCATCCACGGATATGCTGGCGATGGGGTCTACGGGTACACAAACGATGAAGTTCTGTCTTCCGCTCTCCGTATATCGACAAGCTTCATCGACGTCTACCCCATTGCAAACACTACCACCGACTCCTCTGGCCTCACACTAGGCATACCTATCGGCCGATATCCTGAGGATGTATACAATGGGACGGGAACGCAGGAGAACGGTGGCAACCCCTGGTACCTCTGCACGGCAGCCATGAGCCAATTCATGTACTCCGCTTCCACCGAGTTCGGCGACGCTGGCAGCATCACCCTTACGAACGTGTCAAAGCCATTCTTCGACTACTTCGCCCCAGAAGCGGGTCTGCAGGTGGGTCAGACCTATGGCTACGGCAGTAGAAAGTACAACCAGGCCATCAGCAGTCTAAATGGCTGGGGCGATGCGTTCATGAGGACCATCAAGCACTACACACCTTCTGATGGACATCTGTCCGAGGAGTTCAACAGGAACACGGGTGTGCCACAGGGTGCCGCCGATCTGACTTGGTCGTATGCTAGTGTGCTTACAGCAGCGTTCGCCAGAGCGGAGTTGAGGGGCCAGAAGAACTATGTGAAGCATTTGGCGAATCTGGGCATCACTGCGAATAGCTCGTGATCTCAGAGTGATACGCCTCGAGCTCCTCCAAAATGGACGCCACGAGTACATATTAGCAATAGCAACCGACGACACCCAATCTGCCAAAGTCCCTGTGTGCTTTGACCACTTTCGTTGTCAACAGATGCCTTGATAGAGATTCCGCCGAAGCGAGCCCGGCGCGCCGGATCGTGTGCAATTTTGCCAAAGCGTTGTGTCCGCAAAGGTCTCGGTGATGACTTGGGACTGGGTTCGCGCCGTGGAAAGCGGTCTCCTGAAGCGAAGAAGAGACCGTGTAACTAATGTAGGGTGGTAGACTGAGAGAGCACCTGTCGAGACTCCGATTTCCACCACCGTATGCGGCTGGCCGTAGCCGTAAGTACGCCCACTCCTGTGACTGAGGTGCAGTCATCCATTATCGGCCCGTTCAAGACCTTGCTGTCTTCATAGGCGTGTTTGTGCAGAAGGATGCCGGAGGGGTACAGACGGAGTGTCGATCTCCGTTCGGCTTTGCGCTGTCCGGATGGCAAGCTTCCCAAGCTGGTCTTCGCAGCCAGACTGCCGGTACCAGATAATTGCCAGGGGACACAGACGAGACAGAGGGTACTTCTGCTGAAGCATGCATATTTGAGACAACGAAACGAGGAATTAGCCTTTCCTTACACAACATACTCCACAATGGCTCCTTCAGCAACAACAATCGTGCACGAGAACACGCCCGAGATTCGAGTCAGGCCCAATGGCGTCGGCCAGGTGGACAAGACGAACGAGCGCAATTTCTTTGACGATGTCCATTTCCTGGGCGACAAAGAAGGCAAGGTCGTCATCCGGTCACCGCCCAAGTTCGACAACTTAGAGGACCAGCGGACATACCAGAAGCAGCATCTAGCCGCTGCCTTCCGGGTCTTCGCGAAACAGGGCTTTGACGAAGGCGTGGCTGGCCATATCTCGCTGCGAGACCCTATCAACCCAGAGCACTTCTGGATCAACCCGCTGAGCACCCACTTCTCGATGATCAGGGTGTCAGATCTCGTCCTGGTCGACGAAGAAGGCCACGTGCTCCCTGGTGGCGCCCAAGCACCTATCAATGGCCCAGCATTCGCTATCCATTCTGAAATCCATAGGCAAAGACCGGACCTCAATGCAGCATGCCACGCCCACTCCGTTTACGGCAAGGCCTTCTCGTGCTTCGGCAGGCCGATCGAGATGCTATTCCAGGACGCCCTTCGCTTCTATAATGACATTTCGGTGTACCCGCGATACGGCGGCACTGTCATCAGCAAAGAGGAAGGTGGTCGCATCGCGAAGGCGTTAGGACCGACCGCTCGAAGTGTGGTCCTGCAGAACCATGGCATGATCACTTGCGGCCAAACGGTAGACGAGGCGGCTTTCTTGTTCATCTCGCTCGATCGGTGTTGCCATTCGCAGCTGCTGGTCAATGCCGCAGCATGTCGGCCTGGCTGGGAGCCGAAGTTGATTGGCGATGCGGAGGCAGAGTTTGCGCATAAGAAGAGTGGGAATCCGAGTAAGATGTGGTTAGCATTCCAGCCGTACGTGTATTGATGACCAGACTGTTGGAGGCCTTTTGGAGCATTCTGGAGTCCTCCAAGCATTTGTGAGACATCCGCTGACAGTCGCTTCTAGGTACTATGATCAAGCGGTGTCGGAGGATCCACGGTTACTAGAGTAGATATACTTGTACAGTCTCGTCCCCATTGAGAGGCGTCCACAAAACATATCCGTGATTGCGTATGAACTCCTCACCACAAGCCAGCTTCGTGGCATGTGTGAACGTTTGAAGTGGAAGTTGAAGTTGAGTTCGAAGTTGAGAATAGGGCTGGTGTGAGTCACAGATTTGGATCGTTGCTCGCGTGACTCACGTGAGTAACGTGAATAACGTGAATAACGTGAATAGCGCGGGTACAGCTGACGGGTACGCGAGGCGCACCCGGCATAGCATAAAACGGACCGGACGTGGGTAACCCCGGCAATATGACTGCCAAATATAGCCAATATGCGGGGTATATGGTATGTGCGCGCATGTGAGTCACAAATCACATATCGCTGCTCACGTTACACACATCTGTGATTAACGTGGGTAGCGAAATTGCGATTCACGAGGCATCACCCCTAGTTGAGAAAAGGGGCCGGCAGATATGCACAGACCATCAAAGGCAAAGGCAAAGGCGAAGGCAAAGGCAAAGGCAAAGGCAAATCTGTCCAAATCAAACCCGTATCACCTTGCATTTTCCAAACGTTGGAATTGCTAACTTGCCACACATCATGCCATTGGCCGTATGACTCGGATTCGCATTCGTGATAGCCCAATGCGACCTCCTTCGTTTCCCAGCAACGGGCCGCCTTGCCCATGCGCTCCCCTCATTGATGCGCCTGCATGACCTGCATGGACTAGCGAGGCGGTATGCCTAGACCTACTACCAAGCCTCAGCATGAAAATGTTCGTCTTTGAACCGAGGACGCCAACGAGTCGGGTGAGATTGATGAGCGGCAGCAAACATGAACAGCTCCAGACCACGAACGAGCAGCTCCTCTGCCTCCGGAGCTCGAGCATGCCTCTTCTGCAGGAATAGGAAGATTAAATGCGATTGTAGCAAAGTGAGTTCCACTGCCTCAAATGGTGCTTCAAGTAGCTGATCATTCAAGCCCGAATGCGGTTCTTGTGCGAAACACGGTCGTCAGTGCATCTATACACACGACCCTCCAAGACAAAGACCATCTCGAGCCTTGATCAATGCTGCTAAGCAAGATAAACGCGAGCTTGAAGCTGTTCTCGTCGCATTCAAGGGTGCCACTTCGGAGGAGCGCGATCAGATACTCGCCGAGATCGAACTCAATGCATCTGGCATCGCGGTACCAGCACAACTCAAAGAACGTTGTCCAGGCATAGAAACCTCTTCGCCCGCGCAGCCGACTCCTAGGTCTTCAAGCAACGGTGCCAGCCAGAGCAATGTGGGGCACGAGAGTGATGCTTCCTCGGAGGAGAATGAAGAATACGATGTCTCAACTTTCTTGTCCGTCGACGAAGCCGGCAAAGTCCGATTCTACGGCCCTTCGTCAGCGCTGCATGCTGGAAGTCCCCAAAATCTGGAAACGCCCAAGCGTAGCGGCGACGATGAAATGTACAGCGCCCACCTGATCGCGAATGCTGCTCTATCACGACAGAAAGAGCACCAACTTCGGCAACTATCAACCATAGGTGGCATACCAGCCGACCTCGCTCTGCATCTTCTCAACCTGCACTGGAACCGAGCACATCACA